>JAQZBX010014881.1:0-38133 GCA_029593785.1 Cabassous unicinctus
AAGCTATTCTTAATAGTCTCTTGCCTCTCCAAACATTAGCTTTGTAGCTGGATTTTCTCTAGATTCTTGGTTATGCTCCACAAAATGAATTTCAAGAGCAAGCTGGGTTAGTTAGGCCAATCATTTACTAAGGAATGGTGAGAAGAGAAATGGGAGAAAATAATAGATCATGGGTCCCAGGTAGAGAGGAAAGGGGCCAGAAAGTGATAAAGAGGGCCAATTTACAGACTACAGTTCCCCATTATAGATTATAAATGCCCAGGTTTTACTTGTGCATTGTTCCAGGCAGGGGGCAAAGAAGGTCAGAATCAGGGGGAAGGCAAGAGCAGGGTTCAAAAGGTAAGAGAGGGCCAGTTCTGCCTTTGCACTCCCTTTTTAAACCATTAATTATTCTGCCCCTTTGTTAATGACAGGGGAGGAGTCCCAGCTGTTTGCTGCTTTGATTGATTACCCCACCCATCAATCCCCTGGGAGGGCCCAATGATAAGGGCCCTGGAGAATATCTGAGGCTTTTCCTGGCTTCCGGATGAAATCTTGTTCTGAATGGGGGAATCTCAAAAGGGTATTCCAGCAGCCATCTTGGGGATATCAAAATCCATGTGTTTAATGTTGAAGGTTTTTCTGCCAAGTTCCAGATCCATCTATTGATTCCCTAGCTAGCCTGCTTCAGCTCGACATAAGGATCTGACCCCTGCTGTACTCTCCAGAATATTCATTTCTCTTTTCCAACAAAGCAGAGTACTGAGCTTCTTGGATATGAAACCATAAAGATAACACCCTTTGGCCAAATTATATTTTTCCTAATAAATTACAAATACCCTGTCTGTAATTCAAGATAGGAGATAAGATATATTATTTGAAAATACTAGCTAATTGAAAGAGATATATTTGATCTCCTTTTGCAATATTACCTCAATTTAGCACCTTTATAGGGATTTTCCCATTGAATTCTTACAAAAATCCATTCTATTTCCTCAAATAGTGGGGCTCCTGAGGTCTCTGGAGACATCCAGACACTAGAGGCAGGGCAGATAGCTCAGGAGTTTGGTGCCCTGCCATTGGGCCCTACTTTGGAATTTATGTTTCCCAGTGTGACAGATCTGGACTGAGTTGTGGTTTCCCTACACATGGCTGTTCTGGCTCTTCTATTTGAACCTATAGTTAGTACTAGAGTGGATAGGTGTATGTTCAAGAGACCTAAATCTTTGGGCTGTCCATATATCAGTTGGACCCTGAATCTCATTGGAGTTAAAACAGCTACTCTCCAGTTCATTGGATTTACCCAGGACAACTAACAAGGAGATAATGATGGAAAACGACCATCACAAGGAACAGAGAGAGTCTGCAACTGCAAGCAAGATAGTTCCATCCATTTGCCCGATGGGATCAAAGCCCCCTCTCAATTAGAGACAGAGTGAGTATCACCGTCGTAGAAGCCTGAGGATTGGGGAATGAACAATGAACTAGAGTAGTCTTACTGTTTTTCTACTACAGACTTATTGTGATCTTAGCAATGGAAGAAATTTTATCATTGATATGGAGGCAGTGGCCACTGGAGGTTCTGAGGGGAGAGAAAGGGAAAAATAGTTGTAATATGGGGGCATTTTTGCGACTTGAGAATTGTCCTGAATGACATTGCAATGGCAGATACAGGCCATTATATAATTTGTCATAACTTACAAAATTGTGTGGGAGAGAGTGTAAACCATAATATAAACTATAATCCATACTTAGTGGCAATTCTCCAAAATGTGTTCATCAATTGTAACAAATGTATCACACTAATGAAGGATGTTGTTAATGTGGGAAAATGTGGGAAGTGTAAGGAGTGGGGCAAATGGGAATACCCTACATTTTTAATGTAACGTTTATGTAATCTAAGTATCTTTATAAAGTGAAAAACTATATAAAAAGCATTATGCCCCTCCTAAAAATGTTTATGGATGGGAAATAATGTGATAAGGAAAAAAATAAGAAACAGGCTGCACAAAAAATTAAACTATTTGTTGACATTGGAAGAATTTAAAAAAAGAGCAGCACTATTGTGAACCCAATTCTTCATCTGCAGATGTGGATAGAGTTCAAAGGTTTAAGTATTTTTTAAAGTTATGAACTGAGTAAGGGCTGGTTTATTTCTGGGAACACTTAAGATTGTTCCAGTTCTCAGTCTCTCTGAAATCGCCTGATGGTGATCTCAAGCATGGGTGATTATGCTTTCTGGGGTTATATGGCAATGTCTGGGTAAAATCAGGGTAAGTGCTCATCTTCAATCTGTTCTGTTTTCATAACGGAAGTCATTTTCTACCTGATTTTTGTGAATTTTGTGTTATAAAATACTAAGGAACTTCATGCAATTTGAGCTAGATGAATGTTTACAACATGGCAAAACACAATGAATTTCCTTATCAATGCATTTCTCAACATTAAAATTACACAAACCATAAATTCTCTCAGAAGTTTTTTAAAACCCCCATTTTCTACTGATATTTCTTTTCCTCTTTTATTTTTTCTTTTCTTAGTTTTTAAATAATTTGTGCTTACAGAACACTCATTAAAATATGGGATTCACATACCATTCTATTATTAACAATTTTCTTTGGTGTGGTACAGTTGCTACAGTTGATGAAAGCACATTTTGTAATTGTACTCTTAAAAATAGTCCAGATTTAACTTAGGGTTCACTCTCTGTGTTGTGCAATTCCATGAATTTTTAAAAGTTATATTCCAATATGGTACATACAACCTAGGATTTCCCATTTTAACCAGATTCAGATATATATATCAGAGCTCTCAATTATGTTCACAATGCTGTGCTAACATCACCACCATCCATTACCAAAATTTCCTACCCTTAAAGGATCTCTGTGCATTTTAAGCCTTAACTTCCTGTTCCCTCAATTT
This sequence comes from Cabassous unicinctus, assembly GCA_029593785.1. Taxonomy (NCBI): domain Eukaryota; kingdom Metazoa; phylum Chordata; class Mammalia; order Cingulata; family Chlamyphoridae; genus Cabassous; species Cabassous unicinctus. Next base: position 2,902 of record JAQZBX010014881.1, read on the forward strand.
ATCCCATCCTCTGGAAAACTACATATTAGATTCTGACTATATGATTTTGCTTATCTAATTATTTCACATCAGTAACATCATATGATATTTATCCTTTTATGCCTAACTTATTTCACAAAACATCATGTCCTCTTGTCCATCAATGCTGTTGCCCCTATCAGGACTTCATTCCCTTAATTGGCTGAATAATATTCCCTTATGTATAAAGACCACATTTTGTTTATCCATTATTCTGTTAGTGGACTCTTTGGTGGCTTCCATCTTGTGGCAATTGTGAGTAATGTTGCTATGAACATTGGTGTGCAAATATCAGATTGAGTATCTGCTTTCAATTCTTTTAGTCCATACTTAGAAGTGGTATGGCTGTGTCATGCAATAATTCTATACTTAATATGCTGGGGAACCACCTGTCATCCACAGAGGTTGATCCATTTTGCATTCTCATCAGCCATGAATAAGTTTTCCTATTTCTCCACATTTTACACACATTATCTCATTTAAATTTTTGACCACTCTTGTATTTTGTTACTATTATTGTCTAATTACAGATGAGGGAGTAAGAGCTTACAGAAGGTTGGTAACTAGTTCAAAATCACAGAGGTGGTGAAGAGGCAGAGACAGGGCTTTAAACCCAGAGCTATCTAAAGCAAAGCCATTCCCTTTGGCATCACATTATATTAACTCAAGTGATTCATGATGATAATAATAGTTAAACCTCAAAGGAATCAATAGTCCTTTTACTTTAAATGCTCTCTCTTTGAAGTCTACTCTCTGAACAAGCAAGGTCTGTCTCTGGTAGATGTAGCCTTAAAACAAAACAAAACAAAAAGTAAGACCCTTACTTGGAAAAATTACCTTCAACTGACAGTCTATGGTTTCCATAATTTAACACATCTTCACCCCATTTCTAATTCATTTCATTAACTGATGAGAGAGATAATTTAATTTACTTTCTTTGCTTTGTAGTGAATTTGAACATATTTTAATATTTATACATTATTTGGATTTTTCTGTCTGAATCATTGTTTCACATCCTTTGATCATTTAACTTATATGTTTTCACTCTTATTTAAAACAAATTTTAAGTGTCCACACCATGTTTTGTAAGGTCCATATGTCATACATTATATAAATGTTCAAATACATTCTTTGGTTTTTCAATTCTTGGTCATTTTTGAAATTGTTTTTGACCCCCAGTTTTTAATGGGCATGCATCTATCAATTATGTTATCAGTTTTATTTCTTTGTATTTCTTTCATCTTGGTTTATGATCACATAGTTTAATCTATACTTTCTTCTAGATATTTTATCCTATTTCTAAACCTTCCAACAACTTCAACTTACTGTGGTAATTGGTGTTAAGTTAGGAATTTAACATTATGGTGCTTCCCACAAATGACCAATTATACAAGTACTATTTATTTAAAAATCCTCCTTAACTCATTCATTTTGAGGCCATGTTTATAATATAATCACTTCTTATTATGCTGCACTTAATTGTGATTATTCTGCATTGGTTTGTCTATTTAGACATGAGTCAATTTTTCAATGTTTTGATAAATTCAGCTTTATTATATATTTTAATTAAAATAATGTCAAATCTACCCTCTTTAGTCCTCATTTTTGAAAATTATCTAGCCAAATGATTCTAGGTGAAAAACCTGGCTAAGTTGCCTTCCCATATCCATTCTGGGCTTTTTCTTTAAGAGAATCATTGGGGGTGGACAATATACTTAGCTATAAACCACAATTTCACAACCATTCCAGGAATCTATTGGTTACTGTGCATTAGTTTAAGATTAATAACTTGTATGAATTGGGGTTACATAATTCAACATACCAAGCCTTCCATAGTAAAGAGTGTAGAATACTCTATTTGAAAACCTTGCCCATCATGGGCCCTTCTCTGTGTTCCTGAATTTCTTGTAGATAAATCCACCTTTTCTTTCTACTTCTTCCTACAGGACTTCCCAAGCTCCTTGGATCATGTTATTGCACAAGTGAAGCTTTTGTTTTGTTAAATCAATGAACCAGACATGAAGTCCCTGGACTAACTTCATATCTGGGAATAAAAATGTTTATTTCTTCTTAGGCAAGGAATGTTAAGCTGAAGGTAAAAAGAAGGGAGGTAATATCTATATTTGAGGTAGTCATGTTGCTCTGAAATATAATTTCCATGGCTGTTTATTAAAGATACAGTTTGCCTCTCACCTTCTTCAGCAAGAAATTCATTCAGCTTCTGGAGGAGGAAGTGGAAGTGAAGGGTCACAATAAAATATTACTGAATTGTAGTTTATGTTTGTGGTAGACAGTATGCAGAGATGACCTAATTTTGAACCTTTCTCTGAATCCATGTTTTGGTCAATGGGTCTCTGCAGCTGCTCTTGTCAAGGGTAGAGATCTTAATTCACTTTAGGTTCTAATCTTGACTTAAAGTGTCTTATTTATTTTAGCTAAGAGAATATGGTGGAAGTGACAGAGTGCCTCAAGAGGCCTTGGAGTATTTCTTCTCCTCATTCATGGAATGCTGAGTCTGCCATTTCATCAACTCCAGACTACATGTTAGAAGATGATAGTATGCATGCAGAAATGCCAGTTGTCTCAGTAAAGTTCAGTCTAATCCAGTCTCTATCCAGAAAAGCCTCAAGTATGAAAATGGGTCCTGTCAGAAGTAGAAGTCTTACCTGCTCATACAGCTGAATACAATCCCATGAGGAGCTCTGCAGAGATCAACACAAATCCAACCATACATGGCTGTAGTAATAACACATTGTGTTAAACCATTTATTTTTGGATGGCCTTATGCAGCAATACCTAACTATGTAAAAATCAATATGAACAGAATTGTGGGCTATCAGAATAATCAGCTGCTGCTGACTTTTTAGGATTCCTTCAGATATGTGAAGGTAGCCTTCATGATCACACTGTTATTCCAGATGATTTCAGATCAGTAAATAAAAAAGTATCTATGTGTGAATTTCCATTCAGGATAAATGGTAGATATTTATTGGACATGGAGGTTTGTTCAGGAATAACTTGTGCCCTGACTCTTAACACTCCATTCCCAGGGGAATCATGGAGCTAGATTTCAAGATGTTGTGTATATCACCATTTCCTTATTGCAGCCCTGCAATCACAACACTTCTTCAACTTCAGGACCAATAACAGTTTATGGCTTTCCACTAAAGAATCTTTTCAGAGCCCCCTTTATGTCTTTATTCCTCAAACTGTAGATGAAGGGGTTCAACATAGGTGTAAACACAGCATACATCACTGAGGCTGGTGCACTTGCATTTGCATTATGCATAGCAAAAGTACTAAAATACACTCCTAAACTTGTACTGTAGAATAAGAAAACAACTGTTAGGTGAGATGCACAGGTGGAAAATGCTTTATATTTCCCCAAAGCTGATGGGATTACACATATGGAGGAAACAATCTTAGAATAAGAGAAAATGATGCCAATGAATGGCCCTACACCCAGCAGCCCAGCTGCAAAATACATCACTATATCATTGAGGAACGTGTCAGAACAGGCAAGTTGGACAATCTGATTATATTCACAGAAAAAGTGGGGAATGTCCAAGGGTGCACAAAACGACAGCCTCAACACCAGTGCGATTTGTAAAAAAGAATATAGGACACTTATGATCCAGGACCCCAGAACAAGCAGTCCACAGAACTGGGGGTTCATGGTGACTGTGTAGTGCAGGGGGTGACAGATGGCCATGAAGCGGTCATAGGCCATCACGGCCAGGAGGAAGTCATCCAATGCTGCTAAGAGTAAGAAAAAGTACATCTGGGTGAGGCAGCCTCCATAGGTTATGACTCGACTCTGTGTATGGATGTTCCCCAGCATATTTGGGACCGTGGTGGAAGATACACAGATGTCTATAAAGGACAGGTTGGAGAGGAAGAAGTACATGGGTGTGTGGAGGTGGGAGTCAGTGATGGTAGCCAGGATGATGAGGAGGTTCCCAAAGACAGTGATCAGGTACATGGAAAGGAAAAGCCCAAAAAGGAAGGGTTGAAATACTGGTTTCTCTGAAAATCCCAGAAGAAGTAATTTTAGAATTTGTGTTTCATTTCCTGGTTCCATGTGGTCAGTGTGACTATCCAGAAATAGAGAAAGAACATGACAAATTTTCAAACAATCAGTCATTACTATAATTTATATTTTGATGACAAGAAATTAATTTTTAGACTTTGTTTATGAATCTGGTTCAGAGGATGCTTTGAGCAATCTCTGCTTAGTGATTCCTGTCCCACATTTTTTGGTTTTTGAGAGAAATTCATTCAATCATTGGAGGAATGCATACTGAGTTCTGACTTTGTGCCAGCTACTGTCTAGTAAAGGGTATTCAGTGTGAAACCAAATGTGTCTACAATCTGTTCGTGGAGAAGGAATATAAGCAAATAAACATATACTCATAACATTCCATATTATTACAAGTTTTGTATAGAAAACAGAGCAGGTATTAAAAAACAAAACGAAGAAGCCATGCTACTGCTCCTAATGTGTTCTGGCAAGACAATCATGCAAGGTGACAACTGAACAGAGACCTGTTGGAGAAGGTGTTAGCCACTAAGATATCTGGGGAAGTGTGTGCTCCTCAGAGGGAATGTCAAGGGTAAAGACCCAAGGAAAGGCATTTTTAGGATGTTCAAGGTCAACAAAGAAGCCAGAGTGGCAGGGCAATGTATAAGGGGGAGAGTGATGAGAGAAGTTGTCTGAGAAAATTTAAGAATCCTGTGGCTTTGCTGCTGTTGAAATTTCAAGACACAGACAGTTCCTTCTCCATAAGTTGTACCAATTGCACTTTAATTGTGTTGCAGATATATCCCTCAACATTGAACAGAGCCACTTCTATTTTCATTTATAAGTTTTCTTCCAAATTCTGTATTAAGTGAGATAAATATTGGAATCTATGAACTCAGATACGCCTACTTTGTGGATGACCACACACCGCCAAACACACACACATACACACACACAGCACTCCTCAACCTTCTGGTTCCCTGTTAATACCATACTCCTTTTATCCCCAACCACAGTGATTAAGCCTGGAGTCAATTCAATGCAAGATGACAATATGAGATTGTCTTCTCCCAAAATATTTAGAAATGGAAGCATGAAATTGAAGCTGGAAAGCCCTGCCCCCCTCCCCATGGACGCATGAGCCAGAAGCATCATTTTGATATTATCATTTTCTTCTCTGTGCTTAAAGAAACAGAAATGTGATCAATAAGGAAAGAGAGGCGGGGGATGAAATGGAACTTAATAAAAATTTAAGATATAACCTCAGACCACTCCTGAGAGATTGTTCTGAAGAAAACCTACCTGGGTTCTGGTGGCATTTCAACTGTAGCTATATCCCCTTGATGCCCAGAAAATCTAAGAAGAGAGCAAAAACATTGTACCCAAACAAAAGTAGTGATATCTTTTTACAATACCAAGACACGAAGCAGATTGAGCACCCTGAGAATGAAATAAGAAAAGAGAATTAAGGAATATTTCATAAAAAAATATAATAAGTACTACAAAGGTTGGGAATTTTTATGCAAGCAGTAGAAGGCTTTTAAAAATGATATTATATGCAATATTTCTGGAATCAAATAATCTTGGTCTTAATCATGAATGTATCACGTGTTTGCTGATAAACACTGCCTGAAAGTGAACCATTCTATATATTAATATCTTCCCTATATTGGAGGGAATATAGGATCCAACCTCCTAAGAAGTTTGACTGAAAATCAACATATGTAAAATCTCCACATTGTTCCTTCCTGCTAGTAAATAAGTAGTTATCAATGGTAATGAGATGAGGCTGATTTTTCTTCTAGCTTTCATGTTTTGTTCATTCCACACCTCATGTCCTCAGTTCCATGGTCCTACTTCATTCCCTCATCACTTCTACTACCAATCACAGAATGAGCAATCTTCAAGATGATATTCCTATAGAGCCAGGTACCTTCTATATTATAAAGATGATGGTAAAATTCCGTTACATGCAATCCCCACTGACTCCCTACTGGGCAATGAAGCCAACACAACAGCTTCAAAGCCAAGTTTGACTTTCCACAGCCCACACGCCAGTGTCCCCTCTCACTGACACCTGTCCTCATCCACAATGATTTCTAAGACATTGAACTGGACTTGTGTCTTTGCCAAAAGTCCATATTTTCCATATTCAGTGACTTTGTGACTTTATATTTCTGCTTTCCTCTTCCTGGCATCTTTGCAATGGCTCATTTGAAAATGTCTCCAAATAAGCCAGATGTGAGTGCCTTGAGGAATGTTGAAATATTCTGCATGCATTTTCCCCCAGAAATGGTCAGCTTGTGCCTGGTTATAACAGTAGTTGATTAAATATATATTGTGAGAATGAATGAAAGAATGTGGTTACAAGGAAATGGCAATGATGAAAGAAAGAGAAGAAGCAGAGTATTGCTAAAATATGACTGGAAGACATGATACTGGCATGCTTTCCATGTTCTGGGATTACATCCCATATGGGGGTAAATACTATATTTTGAAATAATTATAGGGTAGAGTAAAAAACCATCATACGAAATGTCTCATATATAGTAAGAGTAATTCAAAATAACTTCATGCTATCTTTGTTCAGCTGTGGTGTGTTTATGCATTGCTGATCATAAGACGAAGTGTATTTTTGACTCTGAAAATGCTTGGAAACCATTGAACTAAAGGCAATAATATACTTAAAGATAACTAGTTCCTACTAAGGGGGAATATGCTCTATGAATGGAGAGACAATGGAAGAGGGAGGTTGGAAAGAGAATGGGCAGCCTGTGTGGGAGCTGATGCTCTTCCAGGCTCAAGTGTGGAGCAGGGGTTCTTGCTGCACATGCCTTGTCATGGTCTCCACATCACATTCTGATCTACCTGTTATTCCTGTCACTGTCCCATATTTCTTTGACCACACTGTTTTTTTTTCATGGACCCAAAGTGGATGTAGCAGGTCCCACACTCACTTTCTTGTGGCGTTACCTTTTATTTACTAATCTAGGGCTTTAGGTTTAGACCTCTTATTTTGACAGATCCAAAGGGCACACTCCAGTCATAGCTCTGTTCCTTGTCCAGCATACAATGGCCTCCCCAGACCATCTTTTCTAATATCTTGGGAAAACCACAACAATTTGTGCTCTTATTCTTACTTATATTTGTTCATATAATGTTTCCCTAAGGACTTTATGACATATGCACAATTATAATTGTATTCTCAGTTCTCCAGTTAAATGTTCAAACTAAATGATCAGGGACTACAACTGTTTTGTTTTATTTTGAGTTTTCAGAATGGTGTGTGAATATTATGCATTTTTCAAACAACAAATTTGAAGAAAATAGGAATTTGTGAAATAAAAAAGTAGCAGGGAGAATGAAACCAGGCTACATATAGTAATTTCAAAGCAACTGTTTCAGATAAAATGGAATGGGATATCTAAATCTAAATTCTGAAAGACAAAATGTGAAATATTAATTTAATAATATTGATGTGAATTGATAATTAAATACAAAATGTCCTGGAAAAAATTTACAAGTACAGTTTTTAAAAATGCATCAGGGAAGTAATAGGAGTTATAATTTCTTCTCAAATCAAGATATATAGATTCAAATTTTTTGTGAATTAGGATGAAGGTGAAAGTTAGTTGATTCAAAAAGAATAATTCTTCTAAATAATGACATAGGTTGATTCAACTTTTAGAAATAAATCTAACCAAAATGGCAAATATAGACAAAAGGAAAGAGAGATGTGAAAATAAGATGGCAATGCATAAAAAAGTGACTTATTAATTCAAATTAAACAGCACTTTCTTATATTCAAAAGTAGTAGAAATGCATGTAACACTGATAGATTGGATCATGCAAAGTTTATTTTTTTTCAAACATTCCTCCTCAATTACATAAATACAGACATAAAAGAACTAAATTGTGAACAATAAAATTGGGAAAAATTTGAAGATCTTTGAAAGAATATGGTTTAAACAAAACAAGAATAAAGAGTCAGACCTAAGTAAATAAAGATAAAAACCTGAACAAACAATTTACAATGGAAAAAGTCAGTGGCTGCAAACTAGCATATATTTAACCCCACCAGTAAAGGAATAATTGTCAAGTAAAAGTTTTAGTACATCATTTTCCACCAATTAAAGTATATATTTCATGTGGATAACCAATGTGAAAAAGTGCCTCATGTACTATTGTTTCAACATAAAAGCTACCTGCATTGGACTGGAAATTTCCTGTCAATACAGAAGCATGCTGAAATGTATCTTGTCTTGAAAATTAAAAATAAAAAGATGCCCTTTTTTCCTGCACTTCTCTCCACTGCTATTATCCCAATTTTCCCCACTTACCTTAATTGCAAATTCCTTAGGCAGATCTGCTTTTCCTACTTTATCTGTGAAATTCCTTATTCTAACTAGACTACTATTCCTATTACTTAATTATTAAAAATGACACACTGAATTGTTGAAATCAGTGGAATCTTCCTTTTTAAAAATATAATATATAAAAATGCATTAATTTATTAAGCAAGAAGAGAAATAAGCAAGGAGATCATTTGGTCCTGGACTAGAGTGAATTAGTGCTCAGATAACCTCAGATAAAAGCTATCAGCTTCCATTCAACCTGCTCCCTTCCTGCAGTATTTACTTGTCTTTTTTCCTCACCTGGATGGTTTATCCAAAGGAATGTCTCTAAGTGGGAATCTGAATTCCTCCTTGAGATTTTGATGATGGAAAGTGAAGCTCTGTCTCCAGAGAAGACAGCAGGAAGAAGTCAATCATCTGTCCCACAGCCAGAGCTAGGACCCCAAAGAAACCACCATGCCCCATGTAGCCTGAAGTTGCACAAGCTGAGGCACAGCCACAGAGGAGACATTTACAGCTTCCTTATAGCTGCTCCTTAAGCATGCTTGCATCTTGTTACTCCAGCCCCTGATCCATCATATCCCTTTGGGAAATAGTCTGAACAGGAAAAAAAATTTCCTGCTTATCATCTGTTCTCAAGAGACCAGGTTCTCAGACAGATGAATCCAGGTTTTATTATTCATCCTCCATGAACTCTTCTTCTTTCCATAGACCTAACCACCTAAAAGTCTGTCATATCCTTCAAAATAAAATTTCTCTAAGTCCTAAGACTGAGGAACCTATTTTGACTAGGGTCATTGGACTGCCAAAGCACTAACTTTGGGTGAGGACACAGCCTTGTTATTCATCCAGAAATTTCCTATTCTCCTCAAACAACTGGAGAACTGGGATGATTTGATATAAATCTATGGACACTACAATCTTTTGCTTAATGCCAAAACAATGAGGAATGTATGCTTGTAACACAAACTGGGACTTGTTCTATATAATCCCTCATTTATACAATTTTAAATAATTATAAGAAATATATTAAAAAATGGTCTGTTTCTAACACCTTATAAAGAATATCTCAACTAATTTTGCCCCTATATCCTTAGATGGTGTTCAATTTATTTAGTGAATAAATATATTATTATTTATATTAATTTAAACTGCACATAAAAAGTTTTAAAAACTTTTATATATTTTTTACTTTTTATTTTTGAAACATAAATACAACTCACTATGTTACATTTTTACCATTTTCAAGTGTACAATTCCCTGGTAATAATCACATTCATTATGTTGGGCTATATCACCAACATTTTTTACCTAAACTTCTTCAGCATCTCAAAAAGAAACTCTACAGCCATTAAGGAATATCTCTTCATTACTCTTGCACCTGAACCATGATATCCTTTAATCTACTATCTATACCTATGAATTTGCTTAATCTATATATTTCATAGAAACCAGATCATACAATATTTGTCTTTTTGTGTCTGTCTGGATCATTTCACTCAACATAATATCTTCAAAGTTCACCCAAGTTGGAGCACAAAAAACTTCATTCTTTTTTATAGGTCAATAATAATATTGCATGGTATGCATACAGCACATTTTGCTTATCTATCCATCAATTGCTGGATTATTGGGTTGCATCTACCTTTGGTCGAATGGTGAAGAATAATTATGGCATGGGGTTAAGAATGGGAAGGAGAGCAAAGATCAGACTTAGAGAAGGAAAGCTCTAGTTATGGAAATAGAGATCACCCATGAATTGAGATTAAGTGTGGCAAGTGGAGTAGTGTGTAGTTGAGAGAATGGACAGGAGTAAAACACAAAGGACTCTCCATAATTAACCATTGGAGAATTTTCTATTTTGGTACCTTGTCCATCACACACTAGTCTCTGTGTCTCTGGATTAACTTCAGGTAAAACCCTTTCTCACCTTGTCATTGCTGTCCAAAGAACTTCTTGGGCTGCTCTGGGTCATGAAGATTTCATCAGTGAAGCAGAAGATCTCCTGTTCCATAATTAATGAGTCAGACATGTTGTCACTGCACATGAGGAGGTAATGAGAAGGAAAAGGGTTTATTTCTTCTTAGCATAAAAGTGTTGCTCTAGAGGCAAGTGGCAGGGAGAGTATATTATATTTGGGGAAGCCATGATGGTCTGGAGTAGAAATTCCATGGCTGCTTATTAAATGTATAGTTTCTCTCTCACACTGTTCTTGGGAATTTAACAATGTTGCTGAGGACAAAAGTGGAAGACATCATTGTTCAACACATGGGTTTTTAAAAATCCCAATAAAACCTTATTGAATTGAATTGACATTATTTTGGGGGGTATACTGTTCACATAGATAATCCCATTTTCTGCCTTCATCTGAATCCATGTATTTTCAGTTTGACAGTACAGTTCCCCCTATCAGGAGGTGGAGTCTATTTATTTACCTTTGATTCTGGGATGGATTTAAAGTGTTTAAATGGCTTTGGCCAAGAGAATGTGGTGGAAATGATAGTTTGCCTCAAGAGGCCTCTGAATGTTTCTGCTATTCTCCTTTGTACATCTAGTTCAGCCTTGTGAACAATGTCATGCTCACCTCTTGTAGGATGAGAGGATATGGAGAAAATGTCATTGTCTCAGTCACTAGCACCCTAGACCAGCCTATATCTACCTAATCCCCAATATGTGAGGGAGCCTATCGAAGTCCAGCAGAGCCTCCATAGCTGAAATACAGGTGGGTACACTGCAATGAGTAGCATTGCAGGAATCCCGATATCTCCACATCACTGAATTGACTGCAGAAATAGAAGCATTGTCATGACACATTTACTTTTGAATCAGTTTGTTATGAAGTGATTACTAATTAATGTAATAATCAATGTGAAAAGAACTGAAGGCACTAAGAATAATCAACTACTTTATATAAATTAGCATTCCCTCCAAAAGCATTCAGGGTCATTCTGTTATTTCAGTTTATTTCAAATAAATATTAAAAAGTGACTGCCACTGAAGGTCCCTTGCAGGAAACCAGAAGATGTTTAAGGGAAATGCATGTTTGTGCAGGAATATCTCATGGCCCTGGATTAAAACACTCCAGGATATATTGTGGGCATGATTTAATGCTCCTGTATAAGTTAAACTTGGTTCACGAGGATTGAAGGGAGTTTTGAACATACACATGATTTTAAAAATTAAATGATAGAAAAAATACATAGATTTTTCACCGAAGTTCCCTTTAATATTTATCATGAATGAAGAAAATGGCAACTATTTTGTTTAGGGGAATTGAGTCATATTTATTATCCACTGGCATAAAATAGAAAATGAAATCCAGTCCTGCCTCTCCATGTATAAGCATAATAACACATATACACCAAGCTTTCCTAATTCAATGTATAGATATAAATCATCAAAACAATTCTTTTTATAGTAATACAATATGTGGTTTCAAGTTTTACCTCATCATATTTAATGACATATCTGACCAGAAGGTAAGGTCTAGTATCATGAAATATCAAAAGAATGGAAGCCTTGAGCTCAAGGCCTTTGAGTCCTGCAATCATGTGCACATCTTTCACTCCAGAAACAATGATACTTACATGATTTCCCTCCCAAAGAACCTTTTCAGAGCCCCCTTTATATCTTTATTCCTGAGACTGTAGATGAAGGGGTTCAGTATGAGTGTGACCACAGTATACATCACCAAGTCTGCTGCACTTGAATGTGTATTGTATGAAGCAGCAGAAATAAATTACACCCCTAGGCTGCTACAATAAAATAAGAAGACCACTGAGAGGTAAAATGGAAAATGCTTTATATTTTCCCTGAGCTGATGAGATTGTATGTATGGAGGAAACAATATTAGAGTAAGAAAAAAGGATCCCAGCAAGAGGAACCCCAGCTACCATCCCTGCTGTGAAATACATCACTACGTATTTGAAGAAGGTGTCACAACACACAAATTGTACCATCTGATTAAGTTCACAGAAAAAGTGGGGGAATTCCAATTGTGTACAAAAGGTTAGCCACAACATCATTAAATTGTGTTACAAAGAATGCAGGGTACTCATGGTGCAGAAACCCAGAATCAGCAGGACACTGAGCCAGGGAGTCATGAAGACTGTGTCATGCAGGGGGTGACAGATGGCCACAAATTGGTCATAGATCATCATGGCCAGGAAAAAGGTGTCCAATCCTACAAAGAGTATGAAAAATACATCTGGGTGAGGCAGTCTGCATAGGTTATGGCCCTGCTCTGAATCTGTATATTTATCAGCATCTTTGGGGCAGTGATGGTGGTGAAACAGATGTCACAAAGTGAAAGGTTGGAAAGGAAGAAGTACATGGGCATGTGGAGGTAGGGTCTGTGATGGTGGCCAAGATGATGAGCAGATTCCCTTTGAAAATGACCAGGTACATGGACAGGAACAGCCCAAAGATGAAGTGCTGCAATTCTGGTTCCTCTGAAAATCCCAGTAGAGGAAATTCTGAAATTTGTATATTATTTCCTGATTCCATGTGGTTGATGTTAATACAAAGAATTAGAAAAAAAAATAACATGAATAATTTTCAATCAATCATTACTAAACTCTCTGTAATTTACATTTTTCACTCAAGAAAGTAATTTCCATATTGTGTTTACAGAACTGTACCCCTTTAGGTGAACTCTATGGCCATCCTTTATTATTAATTCAGGCCCCACATTTAGAATTTTCCTCTAGTAGTCATGTATTCTAAGGTTTTTCAGATAAATTTATTCATTCATTTGAGGAATTATTATTCAGTTATGAGTTTGTGTCAGACATTGCCTAGACAATGAGTATACAGTTTGAAACAAGAGTGCCTGCAATCTGTTGATAGAGAAATAATATAAGCAAATAAATACTCATATAATATGTTATTTGCTGACAACAGCTATGAGGAAAACAAACCAGGAAAAAGGTGTGTGTCAACAGGGTATGTTATATTTTATTGAGTGTTCAAGTGAAACCAGAAGATAAGATGACATTCAAAGAAGACCTCAAGAAAGATGGTTGGGGCCACAAGAAAACCAAGAGACATTGATGCCAACATCAAAGGCCCTAAAGACAGGGCTTGTTTCAGGATTCAAGGTCAGCAAGGAAGCCTATATGGTAGTGGGATAAGGAAGTGTGTCCAGAGATGATGTCAGACATGATGAAAGACGAGTTGGCCTCACTGATGGTGAAACTTCAAGACTCATGGAGTTATTTATGTACTTGTTGCACACCTTGCACTTTATTAATTTGGTTTCAAAGTTATCCCACAGGAGAAAATTGAACCATTGCTATTCTTATCTATACATTTGCCTCTGTATTAGACTTTGTATTAGAGACATACCTAATGGAATTTATGCACTCATTTGCCCTGATCTGTGACTGCTATTGCCCCACAGACACAAACACACACCCAGGCACACAAGAACACACAGAGCATAAATGGCTTCCTGGGGCATATTAATTCTATGCTCTTCTCATTACCATTCACATTAATTTGTCCAGAAATGAATACAATGCAAACTGATATCAGTTTGTCTTTTCCCAAAATATTTAGAAATGGTAACAAGAAATTTCAAGTGTAATGCTTCCCATGCACATGTGAACTAGTGTATTGATTTTATTGTGGCTGCTTTCTACCTTGTGTTTAAAAAAACATAAAATCTGCTCAATAACCATAGGGATAGAGAGAACAATGAAATGGACATGAGGTTAAATTAAATTTATTATCTCAGTTCAAGCCTCGGAGACTATGATGAAGAAAACCTTACTTCATTCTGGAGGCATTCCAATCCAAGTTCTATTTTCTGGATGTCCAGGAATACTAATAAAAGATCAAAGTAAAAACCAGTAATATTTTTATACAGTGTCATAGACCATACGGAATGGACACTCCAAGAGTAAAATGAGCAAAAGGAATGCACAAACATTTCACAAAAGAGAATACAAGTAATGCAAATATTAGGCTTTTTTTTTTTTTTACAGTAGAAGAGTTTTTAAATTATAATAAATGTAAAAGTTTTTGTAACCAGTTAAACCAGGATTTGAATCTCTTATCAACCATGTATTATATGATAAACTTGAATAGGAAGCAAAACATTCTAAGTCTTAATACCTTCTCCTACACAGTAGGTATTACGGCTTCAACATCCTAGGAAGTTTGACATATTTAAAAAAATACATGTCCAAACTTAGCATAGTTCTTTCCTGTTGGTAAATGAATAGACTTCATTGGTGCTGAGTTGAGGATGATTTTCCTTACACTACTCAAATGTTTCTTTCTTTTTCCACCTTCCTGTCCTCAATTCCATGTTCCTGTTTCATTTCTTTATCATGTCTCCCAGCAATTGCAAACCAAGCAACACTCTACCTAATATTCACATTGATCCAGTGGGATATTTCAACATGATGAAGGTGATCTTCAATCTGCATTGGTCTCTCTGACGGTTCCATTTATTATTTTCTCACTCCCTTTCCTTCTGGAAACTGCAACACCCATTCAGATTAGCCTGAAGTCATCTACTTTCTGAAACTTATCCTTAACATCCCCGTAGTAAGAACAAATTCTTGTACCCACCTAATTTTGGTGGTGGAGACTGTCTCTGTGTGTTGCTTTTATTGAACCCCAGGTCTTTTCTCCCTGCTAGACTGAATGTGTTAAGGAAAATAACAATGTTATACATCCATTTTATTCCAGTAACCCAGATCAGTTAGTGGCTGGCTTATAATAGAAGCTGAATAAATATATATTGTGTGAATGAATGAGAGAAGTTAATTTCACAGATATTGAAAATAATGAAAGAGAAGAAGCAGGGAAATATTAAATAATGTGAAGACATGCTGGGGACAGGCTTTCCACATTTGAAGATGAGAACCTTTATGTGGACCCAAACTACATTTTGCAAGATTTATAGAATAGAATAAATTAAACACCATAATAAGTAGAGAGTTTTACTTTTAGCACTGAAATTGAAAAATCAATCCAGGTATCTCTCTCTCTTCAGCTGTGTGCTTGTGTGTCTGTGTGTGCACTGTGTATGGCAAAATTAAATGTATTTTTTATTGTAAACTAATTTTAATAAACAGTAATTTATCTTAACACAATTACTCTTTCCAAATAAATATTATAAATTTTGTTTTTTATTTTTTATATATATATTTTGATTTTTTGGTTTTTAATTATTTTTAAAGATATTTAGATTACATAAATGTCACATAAAAATGTAGACGATTCCCATATGCCCTACTCTACTCCTCCAATACTTTCCCACATTAACAACATCTTTCATTAGTGTAGTGCATTTGTTAGAATTGGTAAACTCATATTGGAGTAGAGCCACTAAGTGTGGATTATTGTTTGTACTTTAAACTCTCTCCCACACAATAATGTAAGTTATGACAAGATATTTAATGGCCTGTATCTGTCACTGCAATGTCATTCAGAACAATTCCAATGTCCTAAAAATGTGCCCATATTACACCTATTTTTCCCTCTCCCTTCCCTCAGATCCTATGATGGCCACGGCCTCCACATCAATGATAAAAATTCTTCCATTGCTAAAATCACAATAAATCTATAGCAGAATAATGATAAGTTTACTCTAGTCCATCATTCATTCCCCAAACCTGAGGATTCTGGGATGGTGATGCCCACTCTACCTCTAATTGAGAGGGGGCTTAGATATTGTGGCAGATGGACAGGACTATCTTGCTTGCAGTTGAAGACATTCTCTGTTCCTTGGGATGGTCATTGTCCATCATCACTTCCTTGTTAGATTTCCTGGGTGAGTACAATGAACTGGAGAGTAACTGCTGCAGCTCTGTTGAGAGTCAGGGCCCATCTGGCACATGGAAAGCCCAAAGACTTAAGTCTCTTATACATAAAACTCAACTCTAGTACTAACTATAGGTTCAAATAGAAGTGGCAGAAGAGCCATGTGTAGGGGAAACCATGACTGAGACCAACTCTGTCACACTGAGGAACATAAATTCCAAAGTAAGGCCCAATGGCAGGGCACCAAACTCCCGAGTTGACAGCCCTGCTTATAGTGTTGGGATGTCCACTATTTGAGGCAGTATTTACTGTGGCAGTCAATGGGATTCTCCTGAGACACGCATAAGTGTAACTTCTGGGATGACCTCCAGACTCACTTTGAAGTCTCTTAGCCATATAAATTCATTTGTCTTTACCCTTTCCCCATATTGGTCAAAGTCTTTTTCTGGTTGCATTGCTAGTTGATGCTTGGTAGTAAGCCCTTGGTGCCAGGGAGTCAGATCCCATGCTGGGGGAGGGGTGGTGGAAGGCAATGCATTTATATGTTGTGTTCAGCTTAAAGAGAGGCCACATTTGAGCAACAAGGAGATTCTCAGAAGGTAACTCTTAGGCAAGCTCTAATACTTGGCTAAGTTACAATTTCAAAAGAAAAGGTTCATAAATACAGTCATCAATATCAAGGGCAGATCAATGGTCCATCATCCTTCACTAGTCACTGCCTCTGTACCTGGGGGATTCTTGCTATCCCAATTGAGACTGTGGAAGAATTCCCTAGGATGGGAATTGGATATTCTTTTGGTTATTTAGTGGATCTCCACCACTGTGACAATGCCCCATGAAAACTTGAACTGATTCATATGGTTTATATGTATGCCCTAGGTGAACCTCCTCCCATGCATCCCCCATCACTGACACCCCACACCAGTGATCCTCCCCTGCCACAGCTGTAACCCTTCTGTGATTCAAAACTTTTTCAAAAATGAAGACAGCAAAATAGCTGAATAAAATTAATAAAAAATGAAATAATGATAATTTTTAAAATGACAAATAAAATACAAAATAAAGAATTTGAAAGAATAAAAGAAATAATAACAAAAATTAGGTTTACAAAAGTTAGAAAGGGAGAAGAAGGTTGTGAGGCAACACTCATGTGGGCAAAATCTATCAAAAGGTAGAAATGTATAGCTGTGCAGTACAGGGGCACAGCAGTGGTGCAGTGATACTTTTGGGTTGTGTGGTGTGGTTTTGTCAGGGGAGTAGGGTAGGAAGTGTGGGTTGGACTGTCC
Organism: Cabassous unicinctus; assembly: GCA_029593785.1. NCBI lineage: Eukaryota > Metazoa > Chordata > Mammalia > Cingulata > Chlamyphoridae > Cabassous > Cabassous unicinctus. The sequence goes on from JAQZBX010014881.1 coordinate 20,358, forward strand.
ATGGAACTGGAGGGAGGGTTGGGTGAGGGAGCAGGTGAACACTGGGGATTCACGGGCATGTGGTTAAAACTATGATGTTGGAAATGTTCTTTTGGCAACATGGAAGGGGAGGGTTATGGGTTTAGGGTGTTGGATGTGGGGGTGCATTCGGGACAGGGCACACCTGAGGCAGGCTTCTAGGGAGTGTGTGAGTATTCAACTTGTCCTAATGGGTTGTATCAGTGGGTGGAGACCCACATAATGAGAGGGAAGGTGTTGGACACCCATCCTGGGGAGTCCTGCTATGTTCTCAAATAGACGGGTGGGAGTCTCTCCAGAACATAGGCAGTGCCTAATAGGGGAGGGCAGAGCAGTATGTCAATCCCTCAATGTTGTTACAAATAACTATGAATCTTGTGCTTCTAGGAGTGAAGCCTGGTGGTTGTCATGGGTCCTGACGGTAGGGGAAGAGGGGAATAGAATAGATGGAACTTGAGGTATTTTGGAGGTGATGAAAGTGACTACATGATCTTGCAATGATGGATACAGGCCATGTTAAATTTCATCAAAATTTATAAAAGTGTATGGTCCAAAATGTAAACCATAATGTAAACCATTGACCATGGTTAGTAGGTATATTTCAACATTTGTACATCAATTGTAACAAATGTACCATCCACATATAAAATGTTATTAATAGTGGGAAGGGGAAAGGGGGTAGTATGTTGGGTATATGGCAATCCCCTATATTCTGTACATGATCTTTCTATAGCCTAAAATTTCTTTGAAGAAAAAATGAAAAAAAGTAAGACACTGGGTGTATTAGTCAGGGTTCTCTCAGGAAACAGAATCAACAGGAGATATCTGTCAATAATATAAGATCTGAAGAGTCTCTTTCGCGACCGTGGGGATGCACAAGTCCAGGTTCCGCAGGAAGGCTGCAAAACGGGCTCCAATGAAAGTCCGATGAAAGGTCCTTGATGAGTTTCTGGGAGAAGTTGGCTGTCTAATGACGAGCTGGGAAATTCTTTCTGAATGTTGAAATCATTTCCCTTTTTAAGGCAGTTAACTGATTGGATAAAAGCGTCACCCATTGATGATGCAATCTCCCAGATTGATGCAGATGTAATCAGCCATCCACGCAGTAAACTCACTGGTGATCAAAGTCCATAAATGCTCTCGTATTACAATTAGCCCAGTGCTTGCTGGATCAAACACCTGGACACAATTACCTGGCTGAGTTGACACATTAGCTTAACCATCACACTGGGAAATAAATGGAAGAAAATGTCACTATACATACAAGACGACAGATCTTACAGTTATGAAAGACTGTGTGGAGTGTCAGTGATGGGGGATACATGGGAGGAGTGTCACCTGGGCATACATATAAGGCATATAAATGTGTTCAGTTGTTCGTGGGGCATTGTCACAGTGGTTGGAGATTCACACAATAACCAAAGGAATATCGAATTCCCATCCTGAGGAGCTTTGACACATTCTCTAATGGAACAGCAAGAATCTCCTGAGTACAAGGGCAATGACTAGTGAAGGAGGAGGGTCTACAGATGGGCCCTTAATATTGATGACTGTACTCATGAACCTTTACCCTTGAAATTGAAGCTTAGCCTAGTATTACAGGTTGCCTAAGAGTTACCTCCTGAGAGCCTCCTTGTTGCTCAAATATGGTCTCTCTCTAAGCTGAACTTAGCATATAAATGCATTACTTTCCCCCAAGCATGGGACATGACTCACAGAGATGAGCCTCCCTGGCACCGAGGGATTACTACCAATCACCATCTAGCAATGCAACTGGAAAAAGACCTTGACCAAAAGAGGGAAAAGGTAAGGACTAATGAGTTTATATGGCTAAGAGACTTCAAAGTGAGTCAGGAGGTCATTTTAGAGGTTACATGTATGCATGGCTCAGCAAGATCTCATTGATTGCCAAAGTAAATACTACCTCAAATAGTGGGAATCATGAAGGCTCTGGAAACATCCAGACAGTATTGTCAGGGTAGATAGCTCAGAAGTTTGATTCCTTGCCAGTGGGCCCTACTTTGGAATTTATGCTCCCCCATGTGACAGAGTTGGACTCAGTTGTGGTTTCTCTAAACATGGCACTTCTTACCTTTCTGTTTGAACCTATAATTAGTACTGGGGTTGATAGTTGTATGTCTAACAGACTAAAATCTTTGGGCTGCCCATGTGCCAGCTGGGCCCTGAATCTCATGGAGTTGCACCACCTTCTTTTCAGGTCATTGGAATCACCCAGGACAACTACCAAGTGATGATGCTGGACAATGACCTTCCTGAGGAACCAAGGGAGACTACAACTTCAAGCAAGAGAGTCCTATCCATTTGCTCCATGAGACTGAAGTCCTCTCTTAATTAGAGATGGAGTGGGTATCAGTATCCCAGAGTCCTCAGGATTGCGGAATGAAATATGGATTAAAATAGACTTACTGGTATTCTACTATACACTTACTGTAATTCTAGTAATTGGAGAAATTATATCATTGATGTGTAGATAATGGCCACTAGAGGTTCCACAGGATTGGGAAAGGGAAAAACAAGTGAAATATGGGGGCATTTTTGGGACTTGGGAATTATCCTGAATGACATTACAATGACAGATACAGGCCATTAAATATCTTGCCATAACCTACAAATTTGTGAGGGAGAGAATGTAAACTATAATGTAAACTATAATCCATGCTTAGTGGCAATGCTCCAAAATGTTCATCAATTGTAATGAATGTACCACACTAATGAAGGATGTTGTTAATGTGGGAAAATGTGGGAGGTGTAGAGAGTGGAGCATATGGGAATCCCTTATATTTTTTATGTAATGTTTATATAATCTAAATATCTTTAAAAAAATAAAAATATATATTTTAAAAAGTTTGGCATTATGGCTTTCATCAGTGTAAGATCTGTTGTCTTGTATGTACAGTGATATTTTTTTCCATTTATTCCCCCAGTGTCTTTTTTTTTTTTCATTTTATATTCACAGAAGCTTTAGGTTACAGAAAAATCATGTAGAGAATAAAGGGTATTCCCATATACATAACATCCTCCTCCTTTCCCCATTTCCCCTATTAATAACATTTTACATGTGGTTGGTACATTTGTTACAATAGATGTACAAATATTATAGCATTGCTACTAAACATAGTCAATGATTTACATTATGGTTTATGTTTTGGAACATACATTTTTATAAATTTTGACAAAATTTAACATAGCCTGTATCCATCAGTACAAGATCATGTGGAATAATCCCAATACCCTTCAAAATCTTCCATGTTCCATCTATTCTATTCTTCCCTCCTGCTCCCCTCAGTACTCATGGCAATCACCAAGCTTCACTCCTTGAAGAAAAAGATTCATAGTTACATGAAACATTATTGAGTACTTGACATACTGGCCTGTCCACCAATATTAGGCACTGCTTATGCTCTCAAGAGACCCCTGCCCCTCTATTTGAGAACATAGCAGAATTCCCCAGGATGGAAGTCCAAAACCTTCTCATTCATTTTGTGGATCTCCACCCACTGATACAATGCACTATGACAGGATGAACACTCACATACTCCCTAGAAGCCTGCCCCAGGTGCACCCTATCCCACATGCCCAACACATCAAACACCCTAAACCAGTAACCCTCCCATCTTATTTTAAAAAAAAAAATACTCAACGCCCACAAATCCCCAGAGTTCATCTGCCCTGTCCCCTCATCCTCCCCACAATTCCATCGAAAGTGCAACCCACCCCACCATATCCCTTCACAGGCCAGCACCACCCAACTGAATAGCATCACTGCACCACTGTCATGCCCATCCAATGCACAGTTACACCCTTCCAACTTATCATAGATATTATTCTTATGGACATTGTATCACAGCCCTCTACTCCCTATCTATCTCCTTTAAACCTATATAACAAGCTCTAACTCTGCGAGTCTGCTCAATTTGCTTCACTCATCTCAGTGAGGTCATGTAATATTTGTCCTTCAGTGTCTGACTTGCTTCAATCAATATGAGGTCTTCAAGATTCATCCATGTTATCCCATGGGTCAATACTGCATTCATTTTTACAGCTGAGTAATATTCCATTGTATGTATATATCAGAGTTTCCTTATCCTTCATCTGTTGATAGACATTTCGGTTGTTTACAACTTTTGGCAATAGTGAATAATGCCACTATGAACATTGGTGTGCATATTTATGTTCGTGTCCTTGCTTTCAATTATTCAGGGTATATACCCAGCAGTAGGATTGCTGGATCATATCACAGTTCTATAGTTAGCTTCCTGAGGAACAACCAGACTATCCTCCATAATGGTTGCACCATTCTGCATTCCCACCAGTGGTGGATAAGTGTTCCCATTCCTCCACATCTCTCAAACATTTGTAGTACTTTGTTTTTAATAGCCACCAATCTAATGGGTGTAAGATGATAACTCATTGTAGTTTAACTTGCATTTCACTAATACCTAGTTATTTTGTGGATCTTTTCATGTGTTTTTTAGCCATTTGTATTTCTTCTTCAGAGAACGGTCTATATAAATCACTTGTCAATTTTTCAAATAATTAGTTTGTCTTTTTTTCCCCTAAGATGTAGGATTTCTTTATATATGTTGGATATTAGACCTCTATCAGACATATGGTTAACACGTATTTCCGCCCATTATGAAGGCTGCCTTTTCATTTTCTTTTCAAACTTGTTGCAGGTGCAAAAGTTTTTAATTTTGAGGAGGTCCTGTTTATCTATTTGTTCTTTCATTGCTCATGCTTTGGGTGTAAAGTTCATGAAACCATTTCCTAATGTGTGATATTGTAGATGGTTCCCTACATTATCTTCCAAGATCTTTACGGTCTTAGCTCTTATATTTAGATCTTTGATACATCTTGAGTTAATTTCTGTATAAGGTGTGAGATGGCGTTTCTCTCTCAATCTTTTGGATATCCAAGATTTATCGAAGCTGCATTTATTGAAGAAGCCATTCTCTCCTAGTTGAATGGGCTTGGTGTCCTTGTCAAATATCAGTTGACTGTATATGTGAGGATATATATCAGAACTCTCACTGTTCAGCATGTCTATATTTGTGCCAATACGATGCAGTTTTGACCATTGTAACTTTGTGGTATGTTTTAAAGTAAGGTAGTGTAATTCCTCCAATTCATTTTTCTTTTTCAATATGTCTTTGCCTATTCAGGACCCCTTGCCCTTCCAAATAAATTTCATAGTTAGCTTTTCCAAATCAGTAAAACAATGCTGTGGTAATTTTTATTGGGATTGCATTAAATCTCTGAATCAGTTTGGGTGTGATAGACATCTTAATGATGTTTAGTCTACCTATCCATGAACAAGGAATATTTTTCCATTTATTTAGATATTCTTTGATTTCCTCTAACAGTGTTGTGTTGTTTTCTGAGTACAAATGGTTTACATTGTTAATTAAATTTATTCCTAGGAATTTGATTCTTTTATTTGCAGTTGTAAACGGGATTTTTTCTTGATTTCCTCCCCTAATTGTTCATTATTGGTGTACAGAAATGCTACTGTTGTTTGCACATTAATCTTATTACCTGCAACTTTATTGAACTCATTTGTAAGCTCTAGAAGCTTTCTTGTAGATTCCTCAGGGCTTTCTATGTGTAGGATCATGTCATCCACAAATGGTGAAATTTTTACTTCTTCCTTTCCAATTTGGATGACTTTTATATCTTTTTATTGCCTAAGTGCTTGAGCAAGTATTTCTAACACAATATTAAGTAAGAGTGGTGACAGTGTACATCCTTGTCTTGTTCCAGATCTTAGAGGGAAAGCTTTTATGATTTCAGCTTTGAATATGATGTTAGCTGTGGGTTTTTCATATATACCCTTTACCATGTTGAGGAAGTTTTCTTCTATTCCTATCCTTTGAAGTGTTTTTACCAGGAAAGGGTGCTGTATTTTGTCGAATACTTTTTCTGCATCTATAGAGATTATCGTTTGATTTTTTTTTCTTTTGCTCTGTCTATGTGGTGTATTACACTGAATCATTTTCTTATTTTGAATGCTCCTTGCATACCAGGGATGAAACCCACTTGATCATGGTGTATAATTCATTTATTATGTTGGTGAATACAATTAGCAATTATTTTGTTGGGGTTTTTAGCATCTAGGTTCATTAGAAAGATTGATCTATAATTTTCCTTTCTCATAGTGTCTTTGTTTGGCTTTGATATTAGGGAGATGTTGGCATCATAGAATGAGTTATGCAATGTTCCCTCCATTTCTAGTTTTTTGAAAAGTTTAAGCAGGATTTGGTGTTAGTTCTTTCTGGAATGTTTGGTAGAATTCACCTGTGAAACCATCTGGTCCTGGGCACTTCTTGGGAGAATTTTGATGACAGATTTAATCTTGTTGCTTGTGATTTGCTGGTTGAGTTCACCAATTTCTTCTTTCATCAATGTAGGCTGTTTATTTGTTTTTAAGAATTTGCCCATTTCCTCTAAATTTTCCAACTTTTGGCATACAATATTTCAAGATATCCTCTTATGATACTCTTTATTTCTGTGGGTCAGTGGTGTTATCACCTTCCTCATTTCTAATTTTATGTATTTGCATCTTCTCTCCTTTTTTGTTAGTCTAGCTAAGGATTTATCAATTTTATTAATCATCTCCAAGAACCAGCTTTTGGTTTTATTTTTTTTCTAGTGCTTTCTTCTTTCCAATTTCATTAGCTTTGCTCTAATTTTTGTTATTTCCTTCTTTCTACTTCCTTTGGGGTTAATTTGTTGTTGTTTTTTCTAATTCCTGCAGGTGTGCATTTAAGTCTTTGATTTTAGCTCTTTCTTCTTTTGTAATATAGGCATTTTTAGCTACGAATTTCCTTCTCTGTACAGCTTTTGCTGTATCCCATAAGTTTTGATACATTGTGTTGTCATTTTCAATTATTTCAAGGTAGTTGCTGATTTCTTTTGCAATTTCCCCCTTGACCACTGATTGTCTAAGAATGTGTTGTTTAACTTCCACATTTTTGTGCCTAATCTGGTTCTCTGTCGCTTACTGTTTTCCAGCTTCATTCCATTGTGGTCTGAGAAATTACTTTGTATTATTTCATACATTCTGAATTCATTGAGTGTTGTTCTGTGGCCTAGCATGTGGTATACCCTGGAGAATGATCCATGTGCACATAAGAAGAATGTATACCCTGCTGCATTTGAGTGTAATATTCTGTATGTCTATTATGTCCAGCTCCTCTAATGTGTTATTCAAGGTCTTTGTTTCTTTACTGATTCTCTGTCAAGATGTTCTGTCTAATGGTGATAATGGTGCATTAAAGTCCCCCATTATAATTGTATAGGCATTTATTCTCCAGTTAGTTTTTTCAATGGTTGCCTCATGTATTTTGAGTTTCCCTTGTTATGTGCATAAATGTTTATGATTTTTCTTTCTCCTTGATAGATTACCACTTTTATTAATATATAGTTGCCTTCCTTGCCTCTTACAGTAGTTTTGCATTTAAAGTGTATTTTGTCTGATATTAGCAAAGATACTCAAGCACTTTTTTGATTATTGTTTGCATGTAAAATCGTTTTCCAACCATTTACTTTCAGCCTTCTTATGTCCCTTGGTCTATGGTGAGTTTTTTGTAGACAGCATGTAGATGGGTCATATTTTCTTATCCATTCAGCCAATCTATGTCTCTTGATGGGGGAGTTTAATCTATTAACATCCAATGTTATTACTGTCAAGGATTTACTAACATTATCCATATAATCTTTAAATTTATAGATGTCATATGTAGTTTTTATTTCTCTTTTTACCTCTTTAGTTATTCTTACACTCTCCTCTAACTCTCTTTCCTATTTTATTTTATTTTCAACCTGCAGACATCTCTTTAGTATTTCTTGAAGGGCAGGTTTCTTATTGACAAACTCCCTTAATTTCTGTTTATCTGTGAATATTTTGAACTCTCCCTTATTTTTAAATGCCAACTTTGCTCAGTAGAGAATTCTTGGCTGGAAGTTTTTTTTCTTTTAACACCTTAACTATATATGTTTGGCAATTAAAAGCAAGAGTAAAAGCACTCTGGTACAAAAACACAAATGCAAAGCCAAGAACAAAATTATCCAATTAAGAATCAATATAGTTAATTAATCCACATATATTTAACCTCCCCATTAAAGGCATAAAGCTAAGTAAATTATAAGCTTATCTCTTTTAATCCTTTAAATAAAAATGATCATTTTTCACATGAAAACCAAATCTGAGAGTGTATGTCACATGAACTGCTCTGGAAAGGTAAAATCTACCTCCAGTGGATAGGATCTTGCCCATTAATTCAGAAACATGCTCAAATATACCTCATCTTAATGATAAAGAATGAAATGCCCTCACTTCACTGAACATTCCTCTACTCTGATGCCACCTTTTCCTAATCCCCTGAATTGCAGAGCTTTCTGAACAGATGTTCTAATTTCCTAGAATCATTTTATCCATCCCACTCTCTCTTTTAATTGGGCATCCTTTCCCATCACTTAATTTTCAACAATGACCCCAGCATGCAAAGTCTGTTGGACATTTCATTTTTTAACATAATACAAAAGTACATTAGTTAATTAAACCAATTGGAGAACAGGCATGATGATATATTTGCTCTAGGCTAAACTGGATTGGATCTCAGATGACTTCAGATAACAGTTCTTACCTTCTATTTTCCCTCATCCTTTCCTGCAGCATTTTCTGGGCTCTCTGACTCATCTGGCTTGCAACTCTGAGTTTTAGAAGTCTGAGTAAAAGTCCAAACTTCTTCCCTGTGTGGAAAAAGATGGCATTGAAGCTTTGTTGCAATACAAGACAGCAGGAAAGGGTCAGTAATCAGGCACCCAACAGGATTTAGGACCTTAAGATAAATAATCAGGTCTCATCCAGCCCAAGGTTGCACAAATTGAGGGACAATAACCTAGGAAAAATTTAAGCCTTCCCAATAGCATCATTCCCTCTTATTTCTCCAAATGCTGTCATCCTTTCCCTGAGGGATACTGGTCATGACAGAAAAAAAATTCTGCTCCTGATTTTCTGTTCCCAAGAGACCATGTTATGAGACAGGTGAATCCCATTTTTACTATTCTTTCTCTGTGACTCTCCTTATTTTCCATATATGTAACCTTCTAGAACCTTATTCCATCCTTCAATTTAAGGTTTACTCTAAAGTTTAAGATTCAGGAACCAATCTTGACTAAGTTCTTTGGATTCCAAAGTACTGAATATTTGTGATGATACAGTACCAGTTGTTGCCTCCAGAAAATTCCTATTCTCTTCATCAATAAAGTTGATAATTTGGTTCATTTGATATAAAACAATGGACACTCTAATCCTTGGTTTGATGATGCTTTGCCAAAATGATTAGTAATATCATGCCTGTAACACAAATTAACAGCTGTCACTTAATCCCTCACTTATGAAATATTTTGTGATCATAAGAAATATAGTTAGATTTTTATGCATCATGATTTCTGCCTAGACCTACTATGGATTATCTTATTTAATTTTTATGTAAGTCCATTCTACATTTGCAGAAATATGGCTCAAAAATTATCTTCCCACAGTTATAAACAGAACAGAGAAAAGTATGAGTCCTTGATTGAAATTCTGTCAAGATGTTTCCAGGCCTTAGGTTCTTGAACAGGACACTCAGATATGAGTGGCTTTCCATCCCTGATGTTATTTGGCAATGTAGTGTGATATTTATGATTAGGTCAACTTGTGAGTGAGGGTCCTTCTGGTATCTGCTAAATATAGACCAAGGATGTTTCTAAACATTCTACAATGACCAGGTCAGACCAGACCATGAAGAATTAAAAGTGCCAATGCCAAAATAAATGTGTCAATGCCAAGAAACCCTACTTTGGATCAGCATTTCCCCAACTCAATGTGCAGAAAAATCACCTGACACTTTTTCAAATGCAGATTCATTTCAGCAGGTCTCAGCTGAGCCAAGTGTTTCTGTGTCTCTCACAAACACCTGGGTGATGTTGATACTGCAGGTCCTGGTCAGTAAATGACCTGTTGATGGATATTATTGACATACAGTTTGGGGAGATATTTTGGGTCTTCTCCAGTGAGAATTCTCCTTTCTATCTCCTGTCTGATTCTAGGTGATTTAATGTTGGTCTCACTATTTCAGACTCTACCTGTACTAGTTTAACCAGCTCCTTCATTAGTTCTCTCTTGACAGGAAATGAACCATTTAAGACTTTGCTTCCTTAACTAAGAACAGGGGAAATAGTCTCCTTATGGAGTTGATGTAAGAATTAAGGGATGAAATACTTTTAAAGCTCTTTGGAAACTGCCTGCCTCAAAGAAGGTGTTCATCAAGAGTGGCTATTATGCCTATGTTCCAGTTCAGCATTTACTAAGTGCCTTGCATCCTCCCAAAATGTCTCCTGGTCAGGAAGTAAGTCAGGCCATTCCTTACTCCTAGAAGAAAGCAGACTGTGTTCTTGGACAGGAGCTCCTCCCAAGCCTCCATTGGGAACAGAGAGTCCAACAGGTCAATGGTTGTATGGTGAATATTGGCCACCCAATACTATCAGATTTTTAGAATGAAATTATATATTTGAGTGCATATTGGACATATTTTTTGAAATTCCATCATCAAACCCAATATGCAAACCAAAAATGAGGAAAATACATGTTACATATAAAACATACAGTAAGCATAGAAATCATTCTTATACATCAACATTCTAAATGTATATATCAGCATTTCAATTAAAATGAGCAAATAATATGAACAGGCAATGCATACACAAGAAAACAAACTGAAAAATATGTCCCAAAGTACAAATAACCATTGAATATATGAAAAATATCAAACCTCATTAGTAATTAAAAAAATGCAGATAGAAGCAACAACGTTATTTCCACCTAAAATCAGGTTAAGATTTGTAAAATTCTAATACTCACTTTTAGTAAGAGAGTAAGGTTAAAGATCTCATAAAATATTTTTAACATTATTTTTAAATAGGTTTTAGACTACAGAAAAGTTACATAAAAATATTGGGGAAGAAAAAGAAAATGCAACAACAACAAAAAAGAAAAACAATTGGGGATGAGTAATGGATGTGGCTTAAGTGGTTGAGCAACTGATTCCCACATGGTAGGTCCTGGGTTCTATCTCTGGTGCCTCCTAAAATAAAACAAAAACAAACATCAAGCAAAAAAATGAAAAAACCAACTCAGGGGAGCTGATGTGGCTCAGTGGTTGAGTGCTGGTTCAATCCCCAGCCCTGGTAACTCAAGAAAAAAATACTGGGGATGTATATCCCTTACATATCCCCTCAGCTCTCCTATATTTTCCCCTGTTAATAACATCTTATATTAGTGTGGTACATTTGTTACAATTATTGAAAACATATTCAAACATTGTTACTTACCATGGTTTATAGTTTACATTGTGGTTTGCACTTTACACCATTTGAGTAACAAGGAGGTTTTCAGGAGGTAACTCTCAAAATAGATATTATGAGGCAAAGTTTCAATTTTACAAGAACAAGGTTCATAAGTGCCAGCACTAATATGAAGAGCTTGGCATATTGCTCTGTCTTCTTTTATTAGGCATTTCCTATGTACTCTAGAGATTCTTACTCCTTCATTTGAGAAGGTAGCAGGACTCCCCATGTTGGAGTGTTTTATATTTTGTTGTTTATGGTGTGGGTCTCCATCCACTGAGATAGCACCCCATGACCACATGAAAACACTCATATTCAATAAAGGCATGCCCAGCTGCACCCTTAACCACACATACCTCTATGACCCACACCCTGCACCACTGATCATGCCCGGCCATAGTTGCACCTATTCTGTAATCTAAAACCTCTTCAGAAATAAATCCAAGAAAGATTTCTTGCATTATGCCTTTCATCTCCATAAGATATACCTTTTTACGTATGTTTAAAATTTCATCTGTAAATTCATGCAATATCTTCTCTTTTTTTTGAACTTTATTTCCAAATAAGCATTAGATTAATAAAGCAGTCATATTAAAAATCTAGTGTATTCACATATACCCTAATCATTACCCCTCTCACATATTCCCCTATTAATAACATCATATATGAGTATGGTACATTTGCTACAATTGATGAACAAATATTGAAGCATTGTTACAAATGTTGGTCAGTCTTTCATCATTGTAGGATTTGTTGTCTTGCATGTACAGTGACATTTTCATCTGTTTATTCCCCCAGTGTCTTATTTTATTTCATATTTTTTCAAAGGAGCTTTACTTTACAAAAAAATGATGTACAGGATATAGGGGATTCCAATATATCCACCATACTCCCTCTTCTCCCTTTCTCCTGTTAATAACATTTTACATGTGGATGATACATTTGTTACATTGATGTACAAATATTGAAACATTGCTACTAACCATGGTCAATGATTTATATTATGGTTTACATTTTGGACCATACACTTTTATAAATTTTGATGAAATTTTACATAGCCTGTATCCATCATTGCAAGATCATATAGAACACTTCCATAGACATGAAAACACCCTAGGTTCTATCTATTGTATTCCTCCCTCCCCTTCTGCTCGGGTCCCATGGCAATCACCAAGCTTTTCTCCTTGAAGAACAAGATTCATACATACTTGCAGCAACATTGAAGGCTTGACATACTGACCTGATCTCCCCTTTTAGGTACTGCCTATGTTCTCAAGATTCCCACCCCTCTATATGAAAACATAGCAAGACTCTCCAGGATGGGAGTCCAGCACACTCTTGCTCATTATGTGGGTCTCCACACACCGATACAACACACTATGACAAGATCAACACTCACACACTCCCAGGTGTGCCTTTTCCTGCATGCCCCCACATCCAACACCCTAAACCAGTAATCCTCTGCCATATTTGTCCAAAGAACATTTGCAATATTGTAGCTTCAACCACATACATTCAAATCCCTAGAGTTCACCTGCTCACTCCCCCAAACCTCCCCCAAGTTCCAGGGACAGTGCAAACCACCCTCCTTACAGTACCCCCCTCACATACCAGCACCATCCAACCCAAAATTACAACTGCACCACTGTCATGCCCATCCACTGCACAACTACACCCTTCCACCTTATGATAGATTTTACCCATATGGACATTGGCTCACAATCTTCTCCATTTCTGCCTCCTCTAAACCTATCTTCCAGACTCTAACTCTCTGAGTTTGCTCAATTTGCTTAATTTGTATCAGTGAGGTCATGTAAAATTTGTCCTTCATTGCCTGGCTTGCTTCACTCAACATAAGGTCTTCAAAATTCATCCGTGTTATCCTCTGTGTTAATACTGCCTTCCTTCTTACAACTTAGTAATATTCCATTGTGTATATACACCACAATTTGTTTATCCATTCATCTGTTGATGGATGTTTGGGATCTTTCCAAATTTTGGCAATAATAAATAATGCCACTATGAATATTGGTGTGCATATATCTGTTCATGTCCTTGCTTTTAATTCTTCTTGGCATGTACCCAACAGTGGGATTGCTGGATCATATGGCAGTTCTTTAGCTTCCTGAGGAACTTCCAAGCTGTCCTCCACAATGGCTGCACCGTTCTACATTCTCCCCAACAGTAGATAAGTGTTCTCATTACTCCACATCCTCTCCAACACTTGTGGTCCTCAGTTTTTTCAATAGCCACCAGTCTAATGTGTGTAAGAAGATATCTCATTGTAGTTTTGATTTCCATTTCCCTAATAGATAGTGATGTTGAGCAACTTTTCATGTGCTTTTTGTAATTTGTATTTCTTCTTTGGAGAAGTGTCTATTCAAAACACTTGCCCCCCCCCCCTTTTTTTTTACCGGGAGGTCCTGGGGATAAAACCTAGGTCCCTCCATATGGGAGATGGACGCTCAACCATTTGAGCCACATCAGCCCCAACTTGCCCATTTTTAAACGGGTTGTTTGTCTTTTTATTTTCGAGGTGTAAGATTACTTTTTATATGCTGCATATTAGACCTCTATAAGATATATGGTTACCAAATAGTCTTTCCCTTTGAGAAAGCTGCCTTTCACTCCCTTGAGAAATTTCTTTGAGGAGCAAAAGTTTTTCATTTTGAGGAGGTCCCATTTATATCTATTTTTTTTCTTTCATTGCTCGTGCCTTCAGTGTAAAGTTCATGAAACCATTTCCTAATGTAAGAACCTGTAAATGCTTCCCTACATCATTTTACAAGATCTTTATGATCTTGACTCTTATATTTAGGTCTTTGATCCATCTTGAGTTAACTTTTGTATAAGGCGTGCGATGGTGTTCCTCTCTCATTCTTTTGCATATGAATATCCAGTTCTCCAAGCACCATTTGTTGAAGAGGGCATTCTCTTCCAGTTGAATGGGCTTGTTGGCCTTGCCAAATATCAGTTGACTGTATAGGTAAGGTTCTATATCAGAATTCTCATTCGGTTCCATTGGTCAGTATGTCTATACTTCTGCCAATATCATACAATTTTGACCACTGTAGCTTTGTAGTAAGTTTTAAAGTCAGGTAGTGTGATTCCTCTGGTTTCATTTTTCTTTTTCAATATGTCTTTGGCTATTTGAGGCCTCTTGCCCCTCCAAATAAATTTCACTTAGCTAAATTTCGATTAGCTTTTCTTATTCAGTAAAAAATGCTGTGGTAATTTTTATTGGGATTGCGTTAAATGTGTAAATCACTTTGTGTAGGTTAGATATCTTAATGATGTTTTGTCTTCCTATTCAAGAACAGGGAATATTCTCCCATTGTTTTTAGGTCTTCTTTGATTTCTTTTAACACAGTTGTGTTGTTTTCTGTGTATGAGTCGTTTACACCTTTACTTAAATTTATTGCTAGGAATTTGATTCTTTTAGTTTCTATTGTAAATGGGATTTTTTTTCTTGATTTCTTCCTCAGATCGCTCATTATTAGTGTACAGAAATATTACTGAGTTTTGCACATTGATCTTATAACTTGCCACTTTACTGAACTCATTTATAATCTCTAGAAGCTTTGTTGTAGATTTCTCAGGGCTTTTTATGTATAGGATCATGTTACCTGCAAATACTGAAAATTTACTTCTTCCTTTCCAATTTGGGTGACCTTTATATCTTTTTTTGCCTAAGTTCTCGAGTATGTACTTCTAGGAAAATGTCAAATGAGAGCAGTGAAAGTGAGCATCCATATCTTGTTCCAGATTTAAGAGGGAAAGCTTTTAGAATTTCACCATTGAATATGATGTTAGCTGTGCATTTTTCTTATATACCCTTTATTATGTTGAGGAAATTTCCTCTTATTCTTATCATTTGAATAGGTTTTTTTTCAGGAAAGGGTGCTGTATTTTGTTGAATTCTTTTTCTGTACCTATAGAGATGATCATGTGATTTTTTCCCCCTTTCAATCTGTTTATGTGATGTATTGCATTGATTTTCTTATGTTGTACCATCCTTGCATGTCAGGGATGAAACCCATTTGGTCACAGTGTATAATTCATTTTATATGTGATTGAATACAATTAGCAAGTATTTTTTAAAGGATTTTAGGGTCTGAGTTCATTAGAGATATTGGTCTATGGCTTTCCTTTCTTGTGGCATCTTTGTTTGGCTTTGGTATTAGGGTGATGTTGGCATCATAGAATGAGTTAGGCAATGTTCCCTCCACTTCTATTTTTTGGACAACTTTAAGCAGGATTGGTGTTAGTCCTTTCTGGAATGTCTGGTAGAATTCACCTTTGAAGTCATCTGGTCCAAGACTCTTCATATTTGGGAGGTTTTGATGACTAATTCTATCTCATTATTTGTGATTAAATTGTTGATTTCATCATTTTCTTCTTTCGTCAATGTAGTCTTCTTGTATGTTCCTAGGAATTTTCCATTTCCTCTAAATTTTCCACCTTTTTGGCATAAAAATTTTCAAAGTATCTTCTTATTATAATCTTTATTTCTGTGGGGTCAGTGGTGATATCCCCTTCCTTGTTTCTTATTTTATGTATTTGCATCTTCTCTCTTTTTTTCTTTGTTAGCCTAGCTAATGGTTTGTCAATTAAATTAATCTCCTCAAAGAACCATCTTTTGGATTTCTTTATTTTTTTAGTGCTTTCTTATTTTCAAATTCATTTAGCTCTGCTTTAATCATTGTTCTTTCCTTCTTTCTCCTTCCTTTGGAGTTAGTTTTTCATTCTTTTCCTAATTCCTCCAGTTGTGCAGTTAGGCCTTTGACTTAACTCTTTCTTCTCTTTTACTGTATGCATTTCTGGCTATGAATTTCCCTCTCATCACTGCTTTTGTTGCACCTCATAAGTTTTGATACATTGTGTTGTCATTTTCATTTGTTTTGAGGTAGTTACTAATTTCTTTTGCTATTTCCTCCTTCACCCACAGATTGTCTAAGATTTTGTTGCTTAACTTCCATACATTTGTACCTAATCTGGTTCTCTGACCCTTACTGACTTACAGCTTCTTTCCATTTTGGTCAGAGAAATTACTTTGCATAATTTTCATCTTTCTGATTTTGTTCAGTGCTGTTCTGTGGCTTACCATATCGTCTATCCTGGAGAATGATCCATATGTGCTCAAGAAGAATGCATATCCCACTGCATTAGGGTGTAGTGTTCTGTATATATTTATTAGGTCCAGATCCTTTAATGTATTATTCAATGTCTCTGTTTTTTTTAATTGATCCTCTGTTGATATGTTTTATCTAATGGTGATAATGGTGTATTAAAGTCTCCCAGTATAATTATAGAGACATACATTTCTCCAATTAGGTTTCCCAGTGCTTGCCTAATGTATTTTGAGGTGCCTTTGTTATGTGCATAAATGTTTATGATTGTTCTTTCTTCTTGATAGATTACCCTTTTTATTAATATATAGTGTCCTTCTTTGTCTCTTACAATAGTTTTGCATTTAAAGTCTATTTTGTCCAATATTACTATAGCTACCCCTGCTCTTTTCTGTTTAATGTTTGCATGTAGAAATGTTTTCCAACCATTCACTTTCAGCCATCTTGAGTCCCTGGGTCTCATGTGAGTTTCTTGTAGACCACATATTGATCGGTGATATTTCCTTATCTATTCTGCCAATCTGTGTCTCTTGATAGAAGAGTTAAGCCATAAACATTCAGTGCTATTATTTATATTAGCCATATTTTCTTAGGTTTATGTATGCCATATGTCAAGGCAACACTTACTTGAGCAATTTTTTTAAGTTTCCATATGTCATTTTGTTTTTATCTCTCTTTTTATCTTCTTACTCTTACTAATTTTCTTCCTTCTATACTCACTGCCAAGCCTCTCTCTCCTGTTTTTTTTTTCTTCCAAGCTGCATAACTTCCTTTATTTCTTGAAGGGCAGAAGTTTTGGTGAAAAACTCTCTCATATCTGTTACTATTTTGAACTCTTCCTCATTTTTGAATACTTTGCTGGATACAAAATTCTTGTCTGGCAGTTTTTGTCTCTTAGCACCTTAAGTATTTTATACCATTGCCTTCTCACTTGCATAGTTGTGGATGAGAAATCAGCACTTCATCTTTTTGAGCTTCCCTTATATGTGTTAAATCACTTTTTTCTTGCTGATTTCAGAATTCTTTTACTGTATTGATTGTTTGACAATCAATTTAGTCCTGCTAGGATTAATACTGTTTTAAGTGTGCTGCACTTTCTGGACCTATACATCCATGTCTTTCACAAGAATTGGGAAATTTTCAGCCATTATTTCCTCCAGCCCTCCTTCTGCTCCCTTTCCCTTCTCTTCTACCTCTAGGATACCTATAATGCATAT
>JAQZBX010014882.1:0-38140 GCA_029593785.1 Cabassous unicinctus
AGAAAAGAAAAATTGCTGCAGAGCAAGAGCAAGGAAATAGAGTAAAAAAATAAATAAAAAATATGTATATATATACATATATATATGTGTGTGTATTAGTCAGCCAAAGGGGTGCTGATGCAAAGTACCGAATGCCGTTGGCTTTTATAAAGGGTGTTTATTTGGGTTAGAAGCTTACAGTTACCAGGCCCAAAAGAGTCCAACTCAAGGTATCATATGAGGCACTTTCTCACCCAAAGTCTGTTGCCACATGTTGATGCAAGATGGCGGGCAATGTCTGCAAGGGTTCAGCCTTCCTCTTTCTGCTTAAGGCTCTGTGGTCCCAGCTTCTTCCAGTCTCAGCTGTAGGCCAGCATAAGGCTCTTCTCTCTCCCTGGGGTTCATTTCTTTCCAGACTTAGCTGCTCTGTGCATTTTACAAGGTCAGCTGTAAACTATCAGGCTCATCTCACTTCCCAGGGCCGTGTCTATGGAGCATTCTTTCTTCCTGCATATCTGCTTCTCTGTGTCTACTTCCGTGTGAGAGTCTGTTTTATCCCCACCAAGGGGGTGGGACTCAAACCGAGTTGCCCTAATGACATGGTCAAATAAAATCCCTAATCTTGATTTAATAAAGTAAAAATGAAACCTCTGAATCTTTTACAATCTAATATGACCAGAGGAACAGACCAGTTTATAAACACAATCCAATATGTATTTTTGGAATTCATAAATAATACCAAACTGCCACAATAGGCACAGTAGATCTTGTGAACACAATGGTATAAGGAACATTTTAAAGTAAATTGGAAAAGAAAGCTAACTACTTTTAAAAAGTAATATGACTGAAGATTGACAAAGAAATTGAAATAAATACTTTCTGAAAGAAACCAAATAATCTAGACTACTATGCTCAGTAAACATGTACTTCAAAATTGAAAACAATTTCAGACATCTAAAAACTGAAATAATGTCTCACCAGCAGACTGGAAATGAAATGAATACAAAAAGTGGTCTTTTAGTGAGAAGGAAAATATCTCTACCTGCCAATAAGAAACATTTAACCTTAAAATATTAGCTGCATTCTCCCAATCTTGAAACTTTTATTATTTCTTAGTTATAATATACTTCTGCAATGAATGCACTTACCATTTTATAGAATACAAATGACTGATGGACTATATTGGGCAAGTATAATAAAAATATTTTGTATGTAATAAATAGAACAGATGTCATTTGATAATGTCAGATATTATTCTAAATTATAACTTTTGAGTATCTAGCTCCTTATTAAGATGATTAATGGAAATTGAATCCTCAGTCTGGTTAATTACAAATTGAATGGCAGCTTCCATAAAATAATTAAGAGGGCTGGCAAAAATAGGATCTAAAAGGGCTGGCAAAAATAGGATCTAAAATGTATAGATGAAAATCTATTGGTTCTACACACCACAGATCTGAAAAAAATGAGGCTTAAAAACCAAGTATGGGAAGTCAAAAAGTCATGTTAAGAATCCATTAGTTCCACAGCCAGTTCAGCATAATTTTATATGAAGTATCTCAGTACTTTTAAGTGTTGGTAAATAATTCTCGTTTGAAAACAAAAGCATCAATGTAGGCTTACACTGTGCCATTATAATACTTGGCCTGCGTTTGGAACAAGATCTGAGACTTTAGTTAAACTCTCATTAAAATTATTTGTTAATTACAACCTAATATGAAAGAATGATTAGAGATTTAGATGTAATAGCTACATAAATTTGGGACAGTTATTTCCTCACTATGTTTTTATTGTATGAGTCCCATAATTTTCTTTTTCAATTTGAATGTTACTTTCACATTCTATAAAATCCAGTGCAGATGCCACTATGGTGAGAGTCATATAAAAGGTAGGGTGTTACTTTAATACATATTTTTAATGAACCAAGTTTGGGCTTTTTAATATTCTGTATGAACAGTTTGTTTATTCTTAAACTGATTTCTACTTTTAACACTTTTCCTTATTTTTACCTTTTTCCATTTGATTTGTTCTTTAAGTCCTTGATAATCAGCTTTTCTTCCTTTCTAATACATGCATTTAATATTATGAAAAACTCTCAAATTTACAGCACTGAATTGTCTGAAATCAGCAAGTTTTGCTAATGCCCATTCAGATCTTGTTTTTCTTTGAATCATGGGTTACTTACATGTGCATTTCCAAATTGACACTAATTGGGAATTTTCTAGTTTTCATTTTTATTGCTTCATTGTATATTTACACTATAATCTGAGAATATATTCTTAATCCTTACGAACATGTGAAATTTGTCAAAGCTTCTTTTATGATCTAGCCTATTTTCTGTAAAACTTTATGTCACTTCAGAAGAATGTGTCTTCTGATGTTGTTGAATGTAATGCACTTGATAAGCCAATTGATTCAATTCTCTTAAAATGAATGGACTTAATTCCTGCCTGCAGTGAGGATGTGGGATGGGTGATGGTAGTTGCTGAACAGAGAGTGAAATTCACTGGTATTTACCTCAGTTTACCAGGCTCTTCCTCCTACTCTTCCCTGAATATAACACTATATTCTACTAGACTCTGGAATTTCAAAATAGTTATTTCAAACATATCCTGCCTCTTAGGTAGTTGATCTTGTGGAGGAACTGATTCCTGGAGCTTCCTATCTGCCATATTCCCACAATACTCTTTATTTATTTTTGATATAGATTACTATTTTAGAATTTAACCAATAATACTGAAAGCTTGGAATGCTTTAAATCCAATTAGCCCCTTTCTTAGATATTTATGGTCTCCTACATTTTAATTCTACATTTTTTAAATCAAAAATTCATTTCAATTACTGTTTGTATACTAAGTATTCAGACGTAATTTATGTTTTCCAACATATTTACCATTTATTCCTTTCATGATCCCCTCAGAGAATATTTCCTTTCTACCTGCAGAGACCCCTTTATTGTATGGAAAGTCCAATAGAAGTAGATAATCAGATATTCTGCAGTTGAAAAATAATAATAAGGAGATGGGCTGAGAAAGAAGGTATATGTTTTACAACAAGTAAGAAAAGATAGGAGAGGATGTGTTAGTGCTACAATGCCTGAGCGGGGTTATTTTAAGGAGTGTGATGCTGTGTGTGTATTGAAATATGGATGGTCAAAGACAAAATATATTTTAAAAATCATAAATTATATTCATTTAGACTTATTTTGATTTGTTTCACATTTAAATTCAAACAATCATAAGTTTAAAATAAAGTAGAAAAAAAAAACAGAATAAAAAAATATATAGCAGAAGGAAATCCTGAATGCCTTGCCCTTTTCTCTGTCATTTTCTTCCTTCCTCCACTTCAGTAGTATCCTGCTCTTTCATTCTCTTATAAGGGCCTCATTGGTCTCCATTTCTGACTGCATTACGCTCTACTGGTCCTGTATCTTGTCTACGGTCCCTCTGTTTCTAGCCTTTCTTCATCCAATCTGCAACATTGTTGGGCTTCTTCAATAGATGTGAGACATTTTGCATGCAAACATTTAATAACTGGAAAATAATATTGGAGAATGAGAATGTGTAATGGCTTGAAGCTGTTTGGACTCCAGAAAATTATGTTCCTATAATTAATCCGTTTCTGTGTGTGTGGACCCACTGTAAGTAGTATCTTTTGGTGAGTAGGATCTTAATTTAAGATGTGACCCACCTCATTCATGGTAGGTCTTAATCATCTTACCAGAGTCCTTTAAGCAGATAAAGAGAGAGAAAGCTGTGGAAGCAAGAAGCTGGAAGCAAGAAAACCCAGATGAGAAGAGAGAGACAAGCACACACCGTTATGTGCCTTGCAATCTACCAAAGGAGTCCAGGAATGCTGGCAGCTGCTCTTGAGGAAGAAAGTATTGTCTTGATGATGCCTTGATTTGGACATTTTCAGGGCCTAAGAACTGTAAGCTTGTGAGCTAATAATTTCCCATTGTTAAAAGCCAAACCATTTCATGGTATCTGCATTTTGGCAGCCTAGCTGCCTAGAACAGGATGAATGGTGATAAATAGGGACAATCTTTAGAAGGCTCTTTCACAAGGCCAAAAGTATGCCTCTGATCAAATGAAACAAAAGAAAGGTGATGTCATTTTAATATCCTCCCTTAGAAAGAACTCATTCCCCAGCAAAGATGGAAGCAGATACACATGAAGCATATAAAAGAGTAAAATTAGGGGCTTTCCTGGACACAATGGGATGGTGATGAAATCAAATAGCTCTAACATTTCCAATATAGGACTAGTTCAATGGCTTTGTGCTATAAAAAAGTATTATAGGGGACAGTTCTGGGAAGATGGTGTCAGAGTAGGCAGGCAGGGCTAAATTCTCTCACAAAAACAATGGAGAAAGGGCCAAAAGCTGTCCAAAGGACCTGTTTTGGGAGTCAGCAGACCAGAACAATGGTACACAACACAACAATAAACATGAGTTACCAAATCCCTGCAGCCGCCAGGAAGAGCTCCCATCCCCTACCTCCAAGATAATAAGTCTGGATGAAAACCTTGTTTACTTAAGCCAACTGAGAGGGGAACATATGTCTTTGTCCCTGTCAGCTGTTACAAGGGAAGGGGGTAGGGAGTTGGGATGCTTCTCTTCAGTGCACTCATCCAGCAAAACCTGCTTTGAATCTAGGTTCTGCAAGACCACAAGAAAGCTTATTTTGAAAGAAACACCTCTGTGGAAAGATGTGCCAAAGATCACCATCTTCTGGCCAGTCTTGAAATTTCACAGAGAAAAACTGCTTTTAGGTCTCTCTGGGAGAAAATCTGTGCCCTAGTAGTGAGTCCCTGGTCCAATTTTTATAACTTAAGCTGGACAGTTTTAAAGACTTAGAATAAGTTGAAACAAATATCAAAGAAGAGCTATGGGAAAAAAACAATAGGCAAGAGAGACAAATTGGCCATCAGAGTAAAGTCCCCAGCATACTCAGATGCCTAGGCATCAGCCAAAAATTACAAGCCATAGTAGGAAAGAGGAAGAGATGGCCCAGCCAAAAGAACAAACCAAATATCCTTAAGAGATACTAGATTTGAGACAATCAATGATAATCACAAAAGTCTCCTAAATCAATTCAAAGAATTGAAAGAAATAAAGGTATTAAGAATACACTGGTGAGCATAAAGAACAATTTGAAAGCCTGCAAAGAAAAGTAACAGAGCTTATGGGAATGAAAAACATGATGGAAGATATTAAAAATACATTAGAGGCAAAAAAGAGAAGATTTGAAATGCTTAAAGACAGAATTAGTGGTAACAAAGACAGAACATCTTAACTGGAAAAGACAGGACAACAGAAAGAAAAGAGAATGGAAAAAATGGAATTGGGTCTCAGGGAATTGAATGACAACATGAAATGCAGAAATATATGCATTATTTGTGTCCCAGATGGAGAAGAGAATGGAAAAGGGGCAGAAAGAATATTTGAGGAAATAATGACTGAAAAATGCCCACCCATTATGAAAGACATAAATATCAATATCCAAGAAGGACAATGTTCCCCAAATAGAAGAAATGAGAACAGACCAACTCCTAGACACCTACTATATAGAATGATAAATATCAGAGATAAAGAGAGGATTTTGAAAGCAGCAAGAGAGAAAAGCAAAGCATCACATACAAGGGAAACTTTAAGTCTATTTTATCTATTAGTATAGTTACTTCAGCTCTCTTTTGGTTACTACCTGCATGGTACACTTTTTCCATCCTTTCACTTTCAAACTACTTGTATCTTTGAATTTAAGGTGAATCTCTTGCAGACAGCATAGAGTGAGGCCATGTCATTTTTATGTATTCTGAGGATCTCTGCATTTTGACTGGAGAATTTAATCCATTTACATTTAAAGTCACTACTGATAATGCAGGACATTCTTTTGCTATTTTTCTATTTAGACTTTTATGCCTTATACCATTTTTGTCACTCAGTTCTTCTGTTAATGTCTGCTTTTTAATATTTATTTGAATTTTACTGTTATATCATATTGAGTTGGACAAAACTCTTACCTATCTGGATTTTCATCTGTTTCACATGTGGTTACCATGGAATTAAAATAAACATCCTCAATATATAAAAACCATATTTTGTTTGTTACTAACTTAATTTCAATAGCATACAAATATTCTTTTCCTTTACCCTTATATCGCCCCACCTATTTTTGTACCTGTTGCCGCTTATATCTTTGTATCTTGTATATACATAACCATATATTTATCATAACTTTTTATGCATTCCCATTTTGGCATCTGTAGGAAGCAAGAAGGGAAGTTACATACCAAACAATACTTTACAGTAATAGTGACATTTTATTGACCCAAATGTTTATCATTACTATAAGGCTTTATTTATTGCTGCTTTGTACCACTGTTCAGTGTCCTTTCCTTTCAGTCTGATGAACTCCCTTTAGCATTGCTTTTAAAGGAGGTTTAGTGGTAATGAACCCCAAAAGCTTTTGCTTATTTGGGTATATCTTAATCTCTCCCTCATTTTTGAAAGAAAATGTTTCTGATATTACATTCTTGGTTGGTAGGTGTTTTCTCTTAGCACTTTAAGTATTTCATCCCACTGCCTTCTTGCCTCTCTGGCTTTTGATAAGAAATTGGCACTTAATCTAACAGGGACTCTCGTGTACATAATACATTGCTTTTCTCTTGCCACTTTCAGGATCCTCTCCTTGTCTTTGGCATTTTATAGTGTGATCAATTTATGATGGGGCATAATTTTCTTCATTTTATCCTGTTTGATTTTATCTGGACTTCTTGGATGTGCATATTCACCTCTTTTTGCTATGTTTGGGAAGTTCTCTGTCATTATTTCTTATAATATTCCTTCTGTCCCTTTCTCTTTTATCCTTCTGGGACCCCATAATGTATATGTAGGTGTGCCTGATGATGTCCTAGAGATTTCATGCTATTTTCTCCTTTTTCATTTATTTTTTCTTTCTGATCCTCAGCTGGACTTATTTCAAGTGTCTTCTCCTTGAGTTCACTGATTCTGTCTTCTGACAGTTTCAGTCTGCTCTTGAATCCCTCCTGAGAATTTTTCATTTCAATTATTGCGGTCTCCAATTCCAGTAGCTCTGTTTGGTTCCTTTAAAATTTTCTATCTCATTACAAAGACTCTCATATTGCTCATTCATTGTTTTCCAGATATCCTTTAGTTATTTCTCTATATTTTCCATCCTTTCTTTGAGAATTTTTATGGTCATTTTTAAAAGCCTTTTTGGTTCATCTACATCCTGTTCTCCTTTGCTGTTGTTTTCTGGG
Source organism: Cabassous unicinctus (assembly GCA_029593785.1). NCBI lineage: Eukaryota > Metazoa > Chordata > Mammalia > Cingulata > Chlamyphoridae > Cabassous > Cabassous unicinctus. Next base: position 7,263 of record JAQZBX010014882.1, read on the forward strand.
TTTTATCCTCTTCCTTTGGTTGGGCGATTTCCTGTTTCTTTGTTTGTCCTGCATTCTTTGTTGCACACTGTGCAATTTAATATTTTAAAATGTTAACTCTTATTTACTCCTTGGGATGTCTGTTTCTTGCTTTATAACCAGGTGGTGATCAGACAGAGATTTTCTTGAACTTAAGGCCCCTTATCAGGAAGGTCTGCCCAAAGCGAATTTAGTGTGTGGGATTTTCACTCTCTTTCTGGGCCTCTGACTAGTCCTGGGCTTTTCCTTGTTAGTTGTTTTGGAGTTCCTCCCTTTTTAGGAGTTTAGTTGCCTCTCTCTTTCCCAGGAGGCAGACCTGCCTCATCTGGATTTTTGAAGCTGTCAAGACATTGCCCAAGATTGTACAAGTCTATAGTATCTTATATTCCTTTCAGTGTCTCAATCTGACTTTGTCTGGAGTGTAAATTTTGGGCGAAGTGTTTTTTAATGCCCAAGAAGAGTTTCCCCTGTCAATCTTTCCCAGACAAAATAATGGACAAGCTCCCACAAAAGGGATACAGACCCAATCCAAAGAGCCCTGGGGAAGGAATCAGGAAGAGAACCAGAGCTTCCATGGCTCCCCAAAGCTGACCTTTCTTGGCCTGCCGGACAGATGCAACCCTTCAACACACTCTCCTCCACAGCCCTGAGGAAATATCACGTCTTTAAGTATCCTCTGCCACCCCCTGTTTTCAGAGAGCTTTAAAACAATGGCTGTTATTTGGTTTGTTAGGGTCAGGTTGAAACAGTGGCCATCCTCAGAGCAGGGCCCTCAGGGGTCTGAAGTCACTAATCAAAAGTCATCATCAGTTATTAGGTGTGCCCACACTTGGTCATGGGGAGGAATTTTGCATTCCCTTCTGTCACCAGAGAGTTAGGCAGATCTGACCCCTTAACACCTTCCTGTGAGAATTGGTGATGGGTGACACTAGCCACCAAATGTAGAGAGCAATTTAATGCTATTTACTGTAATTTATCAGCCTCTTTATCCCTCTCTTTCCTGGTTGGTGTATAGTGTCCTTATGGCCTCTGAGTTTCAAAATCATTATTTCAAGCAATCCCTGTCTATTAATTGTTCTGGTGGAAGGACTGAGTTGTGGAGCCCCCTACTCCACCACCTTCCCACAGTCCCTGTTTTTGTTATTTTTATTTGGGTTGTTTGTCATTTTATTCTTGAGTTGTAGGATTTCATTATTTATTTTCAATGGTAAACCCTTTTTAGATATGTATTTTCCAAATATTTTCTCCCATTAATACATTGTTTTTTCACTTTCATGATTAAATCATTTGATGAACAGATTTTAATTTTGAAGAAGCCCAGTTATCTATTTTTTTCTTTTCTTGCTTGTGCTTTGGGTGTAACACCTAAGAAACTATTGTGTAACATAAGATCCTGAAGATGCTATCTTACTTTTACTTCTGGGAGCTTTATAATCCTGGTTTTTCTATTATGTCTTTCATCTGTTCTGAGTTAATTTTTGTATATGGTTGTAATACGGGTCCCATGTCCTTCTTTTGTGTATGGATATCCAATTCTCCCATGACAATTTTTGAAGAAACTATTCTTTCCCAATTGATTGGACTTGATATCCTTGACAAAAACCTAATGGCCATAAATATGGGGGGTCTAATTTCAACTTTAAATTCAATTCCCTTGGTCTAAAATGATCCTTGAGACTGTACCATGCAGTTTGTCCATGTAGCTTTGTAATATATTCTAAAGTCAGGAAGTGTGAGTCCTCCAACTTTATTCTTCTATTTCAAGATGGTTTTGGCTATTCAGGGCACCTTAACCTTCCAAAAAAATGAGATGACTAGCTTTTCCATTTTACAAAGAAGACTGCTGGAATTTTGAATGGGATTATGTAGAATCTGTAAATAGCTTTGGGTAGAATTGACACAACTATGTTGTATTTCAATCCATTGTCATGGGATATCCCTTATTTATTTAGGTTTTCTTTGATTTATTTTAACAAAGATTTATAGTTTTTTGTATAAAAGTCCTTACATCATCATTTAGATGTTTCTTAGATATTTGATTCTTTTTATTAATATTGTAAATGAAATTTTTTTCTTGATTTCATCCTCAGATTGCTCATTTACTAGTATATAGAAACACTGCTGACTTTTGCATTTTGATCTTGTATCCTGCCACTTTTCTGTATTCTCTTATTAGGTCTAGTAGCTTTGTTGTAAAATTTTCATGACATTCCAAATATAGGATAATGTTATATGAAAATAGGGAAAGTTTTACTTATTTTTTCCAATTTGGATGGCTTTTCTTTTTAAAGCAATTTTATTGAGATATAGTCACATATGATACAACATTCAAATTTTACATTCAATGGCTTTTGGTGTAATCACAGAGCACTTTCATTACTCCAAAAAGAAACACCCCTCTCTCTCACACACACACACAAGTATGTACTGTAGCAAATAGTAATACACAAGTAACATTTCATCAATTGTTAAAAAAAAAAAAGGGAGAGAATTACCATAAATGACACAAACTAGGCAAAAAGTACTAGATGCCTTTTACTACTTTTCATGCCTAATAGCTCTGGCTAGAACTTCCCATACAATGCTGAATAACAGTGGTGAAAGAGGACATATTATCAGGTTTCTGAACTTAGAGGAAAGCTTTTAGTCTTTTACTGTTAAGTAGGATGTTACCTGTGGGATTCTCATATATGCCTTTTATGATGTTGAGGAAATTTCCTTCTTTTCCTAGTGTTCTAAATGTTTTTATCAAGAAAGGGTGCTGGATTTTCTCAAATGTCTTTTCTGCAACATTTAGATAATTACGTGCTTATTTTATCCTTCATTCTGTTAATGTGGTGTATTACATTAATTTTCTTATGCGGAACTACCCTTGCAAACCTGGAAAATATCCCACTTAGGAACATTTTGTTTTGTCTATTTTTGTAAGAGACTTGGAAGAATACAAAGGCTATGGAGTTGCTGAAATGCTACCCTCTCCTGATATTATTTTTGGTAGGGGGAGGATTCATGTAATTTGTTCTTTACTATAGACAAACTCAGACAATTTGCCATATCTCTTATCTTATAGGCAACCAATTCTTCCCCAAATTAACATTCATAGTCTTGTTCACTTTAAAATGATTTTAGGTACGTTTCAATGATTTTTCAAACCAACACTTCTTTGTCTTTAGTTTGATCAACATTTAATGTGTCCATGATTTTACTTGCAACCCTGAAATTCAGGATTTTACTTGCAACCCTGAAATTCAGGATTTTCTTACACATTAATATTTCTTAATTTATTTCCATCTCCCCATCTATTAAATGGGGAGAAACCAATTTTCAAAATTAAAATTTTGTTAAATTCTCTTTTTGATATATTTCAAAAAAGTATGTAATATTTGATATCATCTTTATTGATAATACTTAAACATAGGAATTGAAAGCAAGGAGTATCTATGGGAAGAATGAGGAATTCAATGGAGTGCCTATTTTCTAACATGAAGTGAGATCATATTTTAACAGCACAGTATCATTTCTGCACTTTCTCTCCTCTTTCATGAACTTGATTTTTTGAATACCTTGCCTGAGGTTTTAGGTTTATTTTTATACAGTCAGAGGTCTTTGTAAGCGATGTGAAAGATGGAAGAGATCGAAGCATATTATAGGTGTTGCAATAATGGAGAGATTCTTGTCTTTTGGCAAAGTAAGATTTTGCATCATCCTCTTGGCATTTCCCTAAGAATCCTTCACCTCAGGAAAGCATGAATCCACTGATTAAATATCATCTTTCCCCACAGTTCCATCACATTCATGACTCTGATGTCTAGCAGAAATTGTGAGAGGTAGGGAGGCTGTTCTTCAAGATTAGCTTCTGCACTTCCAGGGGCTAGAAAACACTATTTTCTGCTTACAATATATAGAACACATTCTGATTTTCTGGAAAAAACAAAACAAAACACACTAATAATCTACTAATGAATTTATACACCACATTTCTCAAGATGGATATATTCATAAATGATGTACTAATAAATGCTTTTAATTTTGAGTTAAATAGTCAAGTTGTAAATTTGACATATCCATTAAAATATTAGCCTTAAGATGTATGCCAGCATACATTATTTTTCCTTGCTCCTGAACATTTTTTTCATAACAATTTTGCACATACCAGAATTATATAAAAATATTTGTAATACCATTACCATGTGTTGTAGATTGCTTGTTAAAGTGGTGCAAATTACCTACTTTTCCTTGCATCTATGACTCTTCTAATATGATTGAAGTTTTCCCAACAAGGAGTGGAACCCTTTTTCACATCTTGAATGTGTGCTGGCCTTGTGACTTGTTTTTGCTAGTAGAAGACAATGGACATGTTAGCTCCTAGCAGGAGCCTAAAGAAATCTTGGGATTTTCTATTCACTCTTTTGGAAACATGTCCAGTTTGCATGAGAACTAGAATGGCCTAGCATCCCAGAGTATACAAGACTATAGGAAGAAAGGCTGACACTCTTCTGCCCCAAACATGTTAGAGACCCACTCTATGTCAGAAAGCTGCCTACCTGATCTGGAGCTATGTGTAGATGTACAATGAAGCCAGCCAAGTACAGATAACCACTAAACTGGTAATTATTATCATAATCAATAATAAATAGTTTCAAGGCAATAAGTTTTGAGATGATTTATTACACAATTATTGCTAGTTAATATATTGAGAATCTGGAGATTGTGGGGTTGGTACATTTTATAACACACATTTCATTGTGAAAAATTTTAGAAATCCAGAAAAATATTTGTACAATTTTGTCAGATTGATTTAGTTATTTAAGAAACATTTGTATGTAATTGCATTAGGTGTGTTTTCTGGGATCTGAATCACGTGACATCTTAATGTGTTTCCTAATATGACTGCTCTTCATTCATAAAATAAAAAACATAACATTATTGCAAGAACTTTAGAGAAATGAGTAAATCTTAGGGAAAAAGAAAAAGAATGATGTTATAATTATTGCTGAGACTTTGAGATATGACTCCCTATAATTTGGGCAAAAATGTTCCAATTTATACTTCTTGAAGATATTTTCAAATACTGAAAATAAGTCTATCACAACCCAATTATTGCATGACCAAATCATTTTGTAAGTGAGATATAAGACAAATATATTTTTATATCAGGCAGTGTTCATATGGTTTGAATGTCAATTTTTTGACAATATAATTACCCGGAAGAATCATGCAGATTGAGTTTATGAGTTGCAGGAAAGAGTCTAATACTCTGAAATGATTTAGAAGTTCTTCAGTAGAATCCATAGGACAACGAGTATCTTCCATGGTAAATGAACATCAGTAGCTATATCTGCAGGTACCCTAACCACCACAGCCAGATCCTTAGCTATATCTAGGACAACCATAACCATGGCACTGGTCACTGTAGTAGTTGCTGGAGTAGCACATGTTTTCTAGTGGAAGGCTCAGTTGAATACCATGAAATCAGTTTGCTGAGTTTCAAAAGTCCCCATCTTCATAGGGCCTTTTATGTCCAACCAGTCATGGATGGGCCAAACACAGACAATGTTGATCTCATATTGCAGTAGATTTCCACACAAGTCTCCTCTTTCCTTAAGCAAAGTGAGTTTCTCAGCACCATAAGTATTTATTTATGATGCCTGAGTTCTTGCAATCTAGTATCCAGCCTTTAGTAAGAAGTTTCTACTTATTTTGAAAAATTATATTCACTCTATGTGAATTCTGCATGAGGATATATAATATATTTATTGGGTACCATGAAATTCCATGAACATGCAAGACCTCATAAATAGTTTTCTTCATGGCTCCATTTGATGAATGTTAACTTCCACTCCATAATCAGATATAACATGGGTTTTTAGGAGAAGAAGATACTTGACTATTTTACATTTTTTCTATTAATATAAGATGGTTCCACATATTCAGAGAATATGTTGGTAGAAACTTATGTCATTTTTTCCATTTATCTGTCTCAGAGTGATCAAACCTGACTGACCTAGATATGTATAAAGAAGAAGACTTAGATCAATGTTCCTAGTAGAGTAGCTTTTCTTCCCTCCTTTCTTTTCACTCTGATAGGTTCCTAGAGTCTCCTTTTTAAATTTTTTTTAATTTTTAAATAAACTTTAGATTACATAAATGTTACATAAAAAATATAGGGATTTCCATAGGCCCCACCCCTTCCCCTTCCCACACTTTCCCCAATTAACATCTTTCATTAGTGTCATACATTTTTTACAATTGATCGACACATTTTGAAACATTGCTCCTAACCATGGACTATAGTTTGTATTATACTTTACTCTCTGCCCTGCACAATTTTGTAGGTTATTACAAAATGTATACTGGCTTGTATTCAATTTCCTGGTGGGGGGATTCTGAGAGATGTACCCAGAGGATAGCTGAATAATAGCAGAAGTGGACACAAGTGCAATATGACAAGTGTTTCTTATGCGGGGGAATCAACTGCGTGCATTTTTTTGGTGCATAAAAAGAAATATTTTTTCTGTCTTCTTTGAGAGGCATCTATTAGTTTGCCACAGGGCTGCTGATGCAAAGTACCAGAAATTGATGGGTTTTTACAATGGGTATTTTAATTGGGGTGAAATCTGACAGTTCCAAGGCTGTGAAATGTCCAGATCAAGGCACCATCAGAGATGCTTTCTCACCAAAGTCAGCTGCTGGTGATCCTGGGGTCCTGCCACATGATGAAGCAAGAATGTGGCCATTTTCTGCTGAGGTCCTTGCCTTCCTCTCTAGAATCTGTCGTCTCTTAGAGCAAAGCTGTGAGCAACCGGACTTAGAGCTTTTCTCTTTTTTGGCCTCTATACTTTGTTCTCGAGTTCAGCTGTGGCTATCAGGCATATGATGAATCTCTTCAGGCTTGTACTGCTCTGTAGGCTGAGCCTCTTGGGGGCTTCATGCTTAAGCTTTGGCTGCTAATGATCCTCAAAGTCCTTTCTCGAATGGCAGAGCTCCTTTTTCCTCTGGTTTTTACTCTCTCTGTGTGTCTTTGTTTATATCAGACCCAGCAAGAAGTTGGAGACCCAAGCTGGCTCATACCTCACTGATGTAATCAAACCAAGCCCTAAATTTATCTTATCAAGTGATCTAATCAAAGGACCCTTAACTGAATTTAGTGCAGTCAAATGGGCCCACATCCATAAGAATGGATGAGTTTAAGAATATAATATTTTTCTGTGATTCACAAAATTCAAACTGTCACAGGTATATAGGCTTCAAATTTTCCTATTTAAATAAACATTTTATTTTCATAATGGAGCTACTTTTCACCAATATTGGCTGTATTAAAGTTTGGGAACCTAGAGATATTGTGTCCCACAAAGACGATATGGTATTTGTGCAATTTATTAAAGTCTCCTGCACCAATGGTATGCATGCAGCACCACTCACTAAATATATTTTTAATAACATATGATGGTACTAATAGAGTTTTATCCACTGTGTGTGAAAATGTAACATTGCTCTATATCAATATTTTATTAGGCAATTTTAACTGCTCAATCCAATTCTTACATCAAATATATCAGAAGTTTCAGTATAGCATAGTTGTTCACCATGTATTTATGGAAATAGGAATGTTGGGTGAAACACATTGGAGTCAAAACCCATTACTTTCCACTGTTACTGAATTCCTCTTTCCTACTGAACTAATCCCAGTAATGATCTTATCAAGTGCCATTTAGATGAAATTGAAACATTTGTGTATTCATGAAACATGTGAATAAACATCCTTTTCTCATATCCTAAATATAAGGTATTAAAGGAATACAAAATATCAGCAAAGATTTACCAGCACTAATGAATAATTTATTTTCCATTAATTCATTTTTTAATAGGCAAATCCTTATGATGGCCAGGCACTGTCATAAATATTGAACCATGTGAATATTCTCAGTGATATTTTGCTGTTAATATTATTTGATTTATTTTTCATAGCATAGGATATAATAATTAGAGAAAGCCATTTGAGAAAATTCCATTTTATCACAGTTATTCATGGAATGAAATATTTTCTATGCTGAGAAAATTAGATGACTTCTAATACATTATACCTAGCAAGTATCCTTAATTAATCTTATAACCTGGTTTTTAAAATTATCCAGTATACATTTACAGTTTTCTCAGTATTTTCTGGAAAAACCTGTTGATCTTAAAGAATAATGTCTGTGTTGTCAACATATTAATATTTCAAAATGACTATGACTATATCAATATTTTATGCAAGAATTTTCCATTTCTTGAAGGCCAAACTGACATCCAATTTTAAATATAAATGATCCTCCAAATGACTTTTATTATAATTCCATTGTTTTGGTTTTTTTCTTCTGATAAGAATGGAGGACACTATACTCAGAAAAGTACATTTTGATGTCTTCAAATTGGAAGTTGGAAATATGACACTCATATCCATTGTTCTATGAAGGTGATGATCTAATTTCTTATGCTGGATGTGCTGATATGGTCATCAGGTGGTGTCCTTCTTTAGAGACTCTTGAAGACAATCACAATGTGCACACATACTTTGTATGCTCAATCAGATATTGGAAGAGTCTTAAACACAGAAGCACATCCATATTAAAGCATACCTAAATATCCAAATCTAGGGTATAAGGAAGGAGCCAAAGACAGAGGGACATAAAATATGATGACAGATACAGTATTTTCTAAGTTTTCCAGTGCTGCTATAACAAATGCCAAAGTCTTGTTGGCTAAATCAAGGTACATTTATATTTTCCTAATTTAGGAAGCTACAAGTCCAAAATCAAGGTATTTGCTTGTGATCCATTCTCTACAGACTGTAGTGTTCTAGTGGTGGCTTGTAGGCAATCCGCAAATCAATTTCTACCCACAAAACATGGCAATATTTCTCCTGTGTCCTTATCTCCAACAACTCTATCCAAATGTCCTCTACTTATAGACTTCAGTTATATTGGAGTCTTCAAAATCCTATTTACAAAAGCAGTTTCACATTCACACCTTGGTTCAGTTTGGCCTCATCTTAACCAATAAATTCCTCAAAGATCCATTTTATATGTTGGTGTATATCCATAGAAGCAAGATTTAGAACTTATAAACTTGTCATTTTGGGGCTCATAATACAAAAAATAACAAGAATTCTCAGATTTTTTAATTAGTTGAAAAATTTAGCACATGTGCTAATGTTTTCATATTAAGAGGTATGGATGTTTCCATAGGTAACAGATTAGTCAAAACAAGTTCCATTTAGAAATAACTGATTTTTAGGCTTTTAAATTTTTGTGATGAAGTGAAAATTATGTGAGGAAGCAAACAAATATTTATGCTTGAAAGTTGAGCATTACTTGGTATGAGAAATATGTGGAGAAATAAAAATTTGAAATAAAAAGAAGGAAGGTTCATGCATGAGGGAATTGGATAAAGGGCAATTACAATTTTCAAATATTGTGTGTAAAACACTGAGCCACAACACACTTGAGTCTTCTTTCCAAAAACTGATCATCATGACTGCTCCTTTAAGCCACATCAGCCTTTTGGATGAGTAACTGTGTACAAGTTACCCACTTACCATCATCCACAAGCAAAAAATGGTGAAATAAGCAAGAAAACCAATCATATTTGAAAGGAGATTAAATTTATTGAAAGAATTACTTAGATATCAAAGGAAACATTTTGCTGAATTTTAAAAAATATTCTTTATGAGAATAGAAACAAATATAGGAATAGAAATAAAGAGATGATACTATAGTTCTTTCATTGTAAACTAGGGTTTGATTGTTGCTGTTTAGCAGACACTGGATAGGATAAACAAGTCATGCAGCAGGTGCTTCACAGGTGGAGAATCCAGTAGATTAAAGGGCTCAATAGAATCCATATGGCCAGTATCTTCCATAGCAAGATGGGCGGTAGCAGCCATATCCATAGCTTCCATAGGAAAATGGGCGGTAGCAGCCATATCCATAACCACCATAGCCACGATAGCCACAGCCATAGCCACAGCCCAGGCCACCATAGCCATAGCCACAGCCCAGGCCACCATAGCCGTAGCCCAGTCCTCCACAGTAGTTGCCGTAATAGACCATGTTGTCAGGAGTTGACAGTTCAAGTATGGGAGAGGAAGAGATTGTCCTGAATGTGAATATCACCATCTCTGCAAGACCTTTTATACTTCCTCTGCAGTAGGTGTGGCAAACCATAGGCAATGTTGTCATCATTAAAAAATTGTTTTGGCAGTACACACACCACCACCACCAATAAAACCATCATAAATCTCTTGTGTCATTGGGCAGCATGAAGCATTCATAGCTAAGATTACTGTGATGTTATATCAAGATTTTCACAACAAACTAGGTGCCTTGAATGACACATTCTTGACCTGGTTTTAAAACTCTTGGTCACTGAAGGTTAAGTTTAAATTCAATGATAAGAGACTATGATTAAGAATGTATGTGATGCACAAAAGATTCATTGGTGGGTTTTTTTTTGTTTTGTTTTGTTTTTGTTATTGTTGTTTATTATTATCCTCAATTTTATTGAACCATTGTGGATTAGGGTTTGCCTTTGATAGGTAACTACCCTTATTACCAGCAGGACAACTGAAGGCCAAAGATCTAAAGTAATAGGCTTAATAACACATCTCAAGTTGAAGAGTTAAGTCTTAACCCAGAGAGCTGATTTCAGAACTTTTATTCTTATCTAGTATGCCCTAGTGGCTTACCACAAAGTCATTTTACTTGGCACATAATTTTACAGGGATATTTGACTTAGTGATCCAATTCAGCTCTAAATTTAAATACTATAATATTGTCCATTATTAACATGTTTCTTCTAGTCTGTGATATTTTGTCAAGAATTCCCTGTTTGTTGGTGAAAATCTACTAACTTCCATGGAATATATTTGGCTAGAATTACATTTTACAATAAAGATATGCCTTCCTCACCTTTTAGGCAGAAGAAAAATATCCGAAATATCTTGAAGTTTATACAAAATTATTTTCTGAAAATGTTACTGCACAAATAAATCGAAATTTTATCCTGAATCTAGCACTGGATTCAAGACTTAAATTTAAAACCATATTGAGTTTATTTATTGTGTTAAAATGTGTATTAAAAAGAATTATTGACAAAAGTGAGAAAGAACATTTCAGTTGCTCAGGCCCGGTGTTCCAGAATTTCCAATTACTGGTTTTCTGTCAGCAGTCTCATGACACTCAGTGATATCTTTCTTTCGATTTTAGTAGTAAACTACCAGAGATTTGAAATTGAGAGGGAAATTTCTAAAAGAAAATATATGGATTTGGAGCAAAAGGAAGCTCAGTGTTAAGTGAGACTATCCTGACATGTTAAAAGTAAACATAAAGAAGACAAAATTATTGGATGACTGGAGCAGTTCAGTGTCAGTCCACTGAAAATGCTTCTGCCATTAAGACTGGTTTTAGAAGGATAACTTGAAAATCTGGTGTGAGCAGCACTTAGAAAAGGAGACAATTGATTTTCATTAATGGCCCACAATTGATTAAGTTATGGCTAAACAAAGCAAATCTATCCTGTGCCTCTGAGGCTATGCCATAAAACCTGGAGTCAACAAATTACTCAGATTTGTCCTGGAAATTAGCCAATCTCATGACAGGTATGGTGGGTAGGTCCCAAATACTGAAGCCATGTAATAAGTCTTCTCCCAGGAAACTGTGCAAATTGAGGTCACCTACTCTTCCACATGCAGAAGCTACAGTACAAAGGACTATGGTGGACGTGGCAATGGATGGTGTGGCAATGGAAGCCTAGGTCGTGGCTACGGCTCCTGCTATGGCTGGGGCTTCTGCAGACTGTCTGTGGCTATGGCTGAATCTTTGGCTACTGCTACTGAGAGTGCCATGGGAGACTCACACATGAACATCAGGTTTCATCAATGAGAGCCTCAAATGCTCTGGCCTTCACCATCAGTCAATATTACTCTTTGTCTTGGAAGTCTGTTTTGTAATTTCCATTCAAACTTAGCTACAAATTCCCTGAATTTTTCTTGTGAGGAGTGAGCTCATTGAAATTCACTTTGTGACCTTACAGTTCTCTCATTTTATCAGGAAGCTGTTGTTATAGCAACCGCTTTGATGACTTCCTTACTGCAGTTTGTTTATCTGATGATCTACTAAAAGTTTTTTAATCTGTAAGAGCAGATTAAAGACCATATTATTAGTTTTGTTTTATTTCAAACATTTAATGTGTAATATTACTTACTGACGGTTTTGTTTTGTTTTGTTTTGTTTTGCTTTGTTTGCAAGAAAGGTAACAGTTGCTTTCTCTGTAAGATGTTTTCTCTTATTACTAATATTTCTAGGCTAATGTCTTTAACAAAGCCAAGGTCAGATGTCTTAATGAAGTAATAGTTTTTTCAACTCTGTTACCTTCTTTGCTACTGAGGAAATAATATCTCTTATGCTGTGTAATTAGCAACACTACGTAAGGTATTATTTACAAATTCGGCTAAGAATTGTCTGACACATGGTGTAGAATACTGAAAATGTTTAATTTGCCCCAACTTTCATGTTTGATATCTCTTAGCATAAATGAATGCTGTTGCTATATTCTTCTCTTACCTGCTTTTTAAAAAGATATATTTTTAAAAGGAAATTATAATCTATGGATATTTTATTACTTCCTCATGTATTCTATTATCCACATTTTGAATCATTATATTTGGACTAAAACACTTTTTCAGGTATCTACTGACAAGCTTATAGTCTCCCCTTAGATTTTAATTTGTCAGATGGAGCTGTGGTCACATTTGAGGCTTAGTTGGGAAGCATCTGCTTCCATGCTCATGCAGTTGTTATCAGAATTCAGTTCATTGCAGTTACAGTGATGATGGGTTCATTTTCATATAGAATATTGGCTGGAGGCCCTTGCCAAATTTTTCCTGGAGGCTAATGTCAGTTCTCAGAGGTTGCTCATAATTCCTTTGCAAAGTAGGTTCCCAAACATATTTGCTTGCTTTCTCAAAGCCAGCAAGAGAAGGAAAGAGACTCCAGCAAGATGGGTTTCGCAATTTTATGTCATGGAATCACATAATCTCTTACAAATAATGATAGAGCTTTGCCATATTTTATTAGATGGAAGCAAGTCAGAGATCTTCCTCATGCATGCAGGGAGAGAATCACCACAGTATATTCACCTTAGGAGGCAAGGATGCTGGGGGCATGTTAAGAATCTTCCCACTACATATTCAGTGCTTATCTCTTCACGGGAATTAGGTAGTTGTCTTTATCTTCAATGCTCTGGAACAATTTTATAGCATAAGATTTATCTGTCTTTGAAGGTTTAGTAGAATCTTCCTGATAAGCCATCTGTGTCTGGGTCATATTTTGAGTGTCTGTGTGTGGAATTTTCTTAATAATGTTCTCCAATACTTCTAAGGAAATTATTCCACTTATGATTTAATGGTGTGGATTTTTGCTAACCTGTTCCCCCACAGGAAATGTCCATTTCATCTACATTTTCAAATTTACATATATAGATGTCTACAAAGTGTTGTGTTAATATTTCTTGTTTCAAGGTTGTGTTCCCCTTATTATTTCTTGTTGTGTATGTTTTCTACCTTTTTTTCCATCCAAAGTGGTGTGTATAAATTATGTTAATACTTTGAAATAACATAATTTTTCCTCTGTTTCAAAATGTGTATTGTATGTTTTCTATTCGCTACTTCATTAATTTCTCCTGTTCTATTATTATTTCTATTCTTGCATTTTCTTTGGCTTACTAGTTGTGTTTTATACATATTTTGAGTGAATATTAATTAATTTTTCCTTCATTTTTACTGTTTTTTTCTCTATTTACTGTTTTACATTTTTGAATAGTATTGTTATATATTATTTTACTTACCATTAATTATTTTAAAATTCTGTAACTTCATTTTTCCTGTCCTTTTTCAGTCGGGTATTTTTAAATAGGTTTTTAACTTTCCATTTGAAATGGCTATTTTAACTTTTTTGTTCTTACTAATTATTAATTTTGTTTCATGGGAAAAAGGTGATTTTCCAGTATTTCTTCTTTACAAAATTTACTAACATTTTGTTTTTGATCTAATATATGCTCGAGTTTTTAGGATGTTCTGTGGGAGTTTGAGAAATTGTATTCTCTATTCTCAGTGTTTGAAGGTCAATATGTATCCATAAGAGCTAATATTACTTTGTTTAGGTACTCTCTCTCTTTGCTTATATTTTCCACTTGATCTGTCTTATTCTGAGGATACTGTATTAAAGTCCATATTATTAGTTTTGTTCCTAGCTAAGACTCCTTATATCATCTCTCAATCTCTCTCTTTCTTTCTTTCTATCTCTGTCTCTATTACTATATATAATCTATTTATTCATGAAGATGGTTTTTATGTTATATGCTGCATAAATGTTCAAAAACATTTTTATTTTTGTTTTTACACATGAAAAAGATTTTAGTCAAATTAATGTTTTACCCTTTATTTATATATATAAATATATAAATTGTATGTTTATATCAGATATATTACACTTGTTTTCTAATGTGACATTTGTCCAGATATCTTGGCCCATGCCTTTATTTTTGCATTTTTGAATCATGTTGTTTTAGGTGTGTGCATGTAACAAATAATTAATTCTTTTATGAGCCAATTGGAAAATATTTCCTTTAGCAGAGTCATTAAACCCACTCACATGCATTGATATAACCAATAAGTGTACTAATGTTCTTTATGCTTATGCTTAACTCAATTATAATATAAAGAAGCACTCTTCTCCCAATAAAATAAAATATAGACACTTTAGTGAATTTCTGTAGGTTTATTTTAGTGACGATGAAACAGATTATGTGTCTTCCAATTTGCTTTATGTCCTTTCCTTTGGGCTTGAGATTATTCTTTTCCTTTTTTCCCTTTTATTACCCAATTTCAAAAGAGTACTTTTCCCTTTCATATAGGTTTCTTCCGCAGATATTTTGAGTTTTGACAAATGTCCTAAAAATCATTTGTACTTTTTAGTTTTTCCCCAATCATCTATTCATTTATTCTCTCAGCTATCAAAGTCCTTTGATTAAAAGTATTATTTCAACTTCTGTGGAATTAGATGTTCTCTCAGTGTTCTTATGTAAATCTTAGGTCTCATTGCCAGCTCCCCTTATATCTTCCCTGAGGTTTTCTTCTCTCTGCCTTTATTCACCACAAAACCTTGTGGCATGGACAGTCCAGCCCAACCTCCCACCCTACTCCCCCTGAAAGACCAGCACCGCCAAACCCAATAATGTCACTGTACCACTGTCACGCCCATCCACTGCCCAAACACACCCTTCCACCTTATCATAGATTTTACCCTTATGGGCATCAGCTCACCACCCTCTACTCCCTTTCTGTCTCCTATAAACCAATCTTCCAGACACTAGCTCAGTGAGTCTGCTCAATTTGTTTGATTCATATCAATGAGGTCATGTAATGTTTGTCTTTCGGTGCCTGGCTTACTTCACTCAACAGAAGATCTTCAAGATTCATCCATGTTGTCGCATGTGTCAATACTTCTTTCTTTCTTACAGCTAAGTGATATTCTATTGTATGTATATACCACATTTTGCTTATCCATTCATCTGTTGATGGACATTTGGGTTGCTTGCAACTTTTGGCAATAGTGAACAAGGATGTTATGAACATTGGTGTGCATATATCTGTTTGTGTCCCTGCTTTCAATTCTTTTGATATATACCCAGTAGCAGGATTGCTGGATGAGATGGCAGTTTTATAGTTAGCTTCCTGAGGAACCGCCAAACTGTCCTCCACAATGGCTGCACCATTCTACATTCCCACTAGCAGTGGACAAGCGTTCCCTTTCCTCCACATCCTCTCCAACACTTGTAGTCCTCTGTTTTTCAATAGCTTCCAAGCTAATGGGTGTAAGATGATCTCATTGTAGTTTTGGTTAGTATTTCCCTAATAGCTAGTAATGTTGATGATCTTTTCATGTGCTTTTTACCCATTTGTATTTCTTATTTGGAGAAGTATCTATTCAAATCTCTTGCCCATTATTTAAATGGGTTGTTTATCTTTTTATTTTTGAGATGTAGGGTTTCTTTATATATGCTGGATATTTGGCCCCTATCGGATAGTGGGTTACCAAATATTTTCTCCCATTGGGTAGGCTGCCTTTTTACTTTCTTGACAAACTCCTTTAAAGTGCAAACGTTTTTAATTTTGAAAAGGTCCCATTTATCTGTTTTTCCTTTTGTTGCACATGCATTGGGTGTAAAGTTTATGAAACCATTTCCTACCACACGATCTTGTAGCTGCTTCCCTACATTATCTTCTAGGAGCTTCATGGACTTAGAGGGTCGGGGAAGGAGCAGATGAACTCTGGGGATTTGCAAGTCTGTGGTTAAACCTATAATGTTGGAAATGTTCTTTTAGCAAATATGGCAGGGGAGGTTTACTGGTGTAGGTTGTCAGGTGTGGGTGTGTATATGGGATAAGGCACACCTGGGGCAGACTTCTATGGAATATCTAAGAGTTCATCTTGTCATAGTGTATTATATCAGTGGGTGGAGACCCACCCAATAAATAAGAAAATATTAAACTCCTATCCTGGGGAGTCCTGCTATGGTCTCAATTAGAGGGACAAGAATCCCTCAAGAACATAGGCAGGGACTAATAAAAGAAAACAGACCTATATGTCAAGCCCTCAATATTATTGCAAGTAACTATGAATATTATTCTTCAAAAATTGAAACTTAGTGATTACCATACATCCAAGGGGAGGAGAAGTGAAGAATAGAATAGATGGAACGCAGGGCATTTTTAAGGCATTAGAATTGCTCAGCATAATCTTGCAATAACAGATACAGGCCATTTCAAATTTTATCAAAACCTATGAAAGTTTACGATCCAAAATGTAAAGCATAATGTAAGCCATTGACCATGGCCCGTAGCAATGCTTCAATATTTGTACATCAATTGTAACAAATGTGCTATCCACATGTAAAATGTTATTAATAAGGGAAAAGAGAAAAGGGGGAGGGTGTTGGGTATATGGGAATAACCAATATTCTCCATGTGATTTTTCTGTATCCTAAAGCTTTTTTAAAGATTAAATGAAAAAACAAGACACTGGGGGAATATATGGACGAAAATGTCACTGTACTTACAAGAAAACAGATCTTACATGATAAAAGACACAATGTCTAAAATTAAAAAAAATATCATTTCAAATTGTTTTAATTTTTTGTATTTTATAGGCTATTTTTTAAATTATTATTTCCTTTTCTTATTAATTTCATTTGGTTATTTTGTTGGCTACAGTTTTCGAGAGGTTTTGGATCACAGAAGTTTCATAGCAGTGGTAGGGGAAGATCACCGGTGTGGGGTGTCAGTGATGTGGGGAGGCATGGGAAGGGGTTCACCTGCGACAAGCTTCTAAGGCATATAGATATGTTCAAGTGTTCCTAAGACATTGTCTCAGAGAGTGGAGATCCACACAATAACCAAAAGAATATTAAATTCCCATCCTGGGGGGTCCTCCTACATTCTCTAATAAGACAGCAAGAATCCCCTGAGTGCAAGGCTGTGTCTAGTGAAGGAAGACAGAACAACTATGCCAGGGCCTTGACATTAATGATTGTACTTATCAACATTTTCTTGTGAAATTGAAACTTAGCCTAGTACTATATACTGCCTAAGAGTTACCTCCTGAAAGCCTCCTTGTTGCTCAAATATGGCCTCTAAGACAAATTCAGAATATAAATGAGTTAGACTCATTTTTAGCTCTCTACACATGGCTCTTCTACCCCTTCTATTTGAACCCATAATTAGTGCTATTCTTGATAAATATATGTACCAGAGACTTAAATCTTTGGTCTGTCCATGTAGCAGTTGAGCCCTGAATTTCAACAGAGTTGCAACACCTACTTTCAGTTCATTGGAATCACCAAGGACAACTAACAACAGTTGAAGATGGACAATACCCATCTCAAGGAACAGAGTGTCTGCAACCACAAACAAGACATTTCTATCCATCTGCCCCATGGGATCTAAGGCCCCTCTCAATTAGAAGCAGAATGGGCATCACTATCCCCAAATCCTCATGATTGGGGAATGAAAAATGGACTAAATTAGACTTACTATTATTCTGCTATAGACTTATTGTTACCCTAACAATGGAAGAACTCTTATAATTGACGTAAATGCAGTGGCCACCAGAGTTTCTGAGGGATGGGAGAGGGAAGAATAGGTGTAATATGGGGGCATTTTTGAGACACTGGATTTGTCCTGCATGACATTGCAGTGATAGATACAGGCCATTGTATATTTTGTCATAACTTACAAAATTGTGTGGGACAAAGTGTAAACTATAATGTAAACTGTAGTCCATGGTTAGTAGTAATGCTTCAATATGGATTCATCAATTGTAACAAATGTACAAATGAAGGATATTGTTAATGTGGGAAAGTGTGGGAAGGGGGAAGGAGTGGGGTATATGGGAATCCCTTATTTTTTTTATGTAACATTTATGTAATCTAAAGCTTCTTTAAAAATAATTTTTAAAAAATTATATGAAAAACTAAAAACAGAAATTACAACAAACAAACAAACAGACAAACAACCTTGTGGCAGGAAGTGGATGGACAAAAGTGTGAGAGCGCTTGTGCTGGATTTTCTCTTTTATTTTATTGACCCCTAGACCTACTTTGTCCTTTGCTTTTGATGTGTGTGTAGATTTCATGTAACTTTGGTTTTTCTATTCTTGCTCTTCAGAATTGCTTTTGGACAAAATATTGGAAGACAGGTTTCTAGGTTGCTGCTATTTTCTTCAATTACTCTGATGGCTGTTACATAAATATTTAATATAATTTACCACTGAGGAAATATGGGACTAAAGATTTTTTTGTGGAAATTTCTTAAGTTATCAATACTAAACATATATTGCTATTAAGGTCTCCTTGATTCAATTTTGATAATGCATGCATTTAAGGGAGCTTTTTCATTTCATAAATGTTATGGCATTTATTCATATAATGTCTGTCACAATATCCTCTTATAAATTAGGTGTTTATTTAATATTTTTCATTATTAAACTGAAATAATTTATATGATTTCTTATATTTTTCATTCATTCTACCTATAATTTATCAAACTTATTTATCTGTTCAATCTACTGACTTTGCCTTTAACTCACATTTGGAATTTGATGTCCATTTTTATTTTGTATTTTCCAGTCATCTCTATTTACCTTTTCCTTACTTTGGGTTCTCTTTGCTCTTTACACTAGCTTTTTAATGAATAAGGTTATATGACTGATTTTATCATATTGTGTAATACAAAGTATGGGATATCCCCTACTCATAGTTTTGTGGTATTCAACATATTTGGTATATTGCATTATCTTTGCTAAACAGCTCAAAGTATTTAATTAATTTCTAATTTTATGTGATTTTATACTTTATTTAACAGTGTTTTACCTCACGGTCCAGGAATTTTCTTTGTATAGGTGGGTCCAAGCTTGTCCTTCCCTCCCAGAGACATTAGAGAAGCTTCAAGCACTAGTAGCAAGATTCAATCAAATCTTTCCTACCATGATACAAAGTCAGTTGGGGAAACCCTTTTCAACTCAGTCATCACCAGAAGATAGAAGTGGGACCTCAGCTACAGAATATAAATAAAGCAGTCAAAAATAGCAATACAAAAGCTCTAGAAATTAAGCTGCTATTGGGAACATAATCCACAAAAGTAAATCAAGATAAACATGCCAAACCTTAACAGGGTTCTTTATTAATTAAAGATATAGCTAATACTTAGCTTTCCTTAACATAATAGACTAAATTCCCAGGACAACATCATATATCAGCCATCATAATAAGAACCAGGTAATCACAAGAAGAATGAGAAAAAGCAAATCAGCTCATGCTTAAACTAGGTAGTAAGATGTTGGAAATATTTCACGAGGATTTGAAAACTGCCATAATAAAAATGATGAAGAAATTCTCCTTAAGTAGCTATAATAAATATGGCTTCAACAGTCAAATTCTCTTGAATCAAATGAAAAAATTGGATAACTCAGTATAGAATAGACATTACAGAAGAACCAAATATAACTTATAAAACTGAAAAATAAAATAACAGAAATAAAAGACCTCACAGTGTGGACTCAATAAAGGAATGGAAATGGCAAAATAAAATCAGTGAACCTAGTTGGTTAAAGAACAATAGAATTCAACCAAACTTAATAACAGAGAACAAATAGAAAATGACAATGAAGAGAATCTTGGGGAGCTGTTTGAAATTAACAAAATTTCCAATATTCAGATCACTGGAGTCCCAGAAATAGAGGAGAGGAAGAACGGGACTGAAAGAGTACTTCAAGATATACATGGTATAAAAATTCTAAATTTATTTTTCAATTAAAAAATTAAGTTCTTAGTGGTTGCTCTAAGGCTTAGAATATTGAGCTTGATTGGTGAGTATCTACTTTGGATTTATACCAGCTTAATTCATGTAAAGTATAAAAATTTTACTTGCATATGGTGCTACTACATCTCCCTGTTTTATTTGCTATTATTGAAACCCATATTACAGCAATATGTTACTATCCCCAAAATACATTGAATAATTATTCTTTACGTATTTTTATATCTTTAAAAGGATCTAAAAGATAGAATAAATATGTATTCATAAACACAGTTATTTTAACCTCTTAATTATGATAACTTGTTCTCTACATTATTCTTGTGGATTTCAGTTGCTATCTGTTGCCATTTCCTTCTCCTGTAGCATCTTTAAATCTCCTTACCATGTCTTTGTCCTTGGCAGGGTGGAACAATGCCACTCTAGATATGATGCTTTAATCAAAAGCTGTGAGGGAAGTGGATGTGGCTCAAGTGATTGGGATCCCATCTACCATATAGGGGGCCCAGGGTTTGATTCCTGGGGCCTCCTGGTGAAGGCAAGCTGGCCTGCACGACAAGCTGGCTTGAGCAGTGAGCTGACCCACAGGAGTGCTGGCCCGTGAGGAGAGCTGGCACAGCAAGTTGACACAACAAAAAGAGACACAGAGGAGAGACAGTAAGAGATGCAGCAGTCCAGAGAGCTGAGGTGGTGCAAGAGATTGAGCACCTCCCTTCCACTCCGCAAGGTCCCAAGATCAGTTCCCGGTGCTGCCTAAAGAGAAGACAAACAGACACAGAAGAACACACAGCAAATGGACAGAGAGCAGACAGCAAATGCAAAAACAACGAGGGGGGGAATAAATAAGTAAATAAACCTTAAAAAAAAAAAAAGCAAACCTGTGATTATTGAACAGCGATGCCCACATCTGGTCTTGAAGAGGATATTTATGCCCCTCTTTATGTCACTAGTGACATGATTGTGGGGGATGGGTACCATGAAGCCACTGTGAGGGGAGATCAATATATGGTTCTTCACAATAATTCATCAGTCTCTTTCTCCCACTCTTGCCTGGATGCCATACAGTGTTTTTCTGGCCACCATTGTTTCAAACAGTTCCTGCTTGTTTAGTAGTAGTCTTGGTGTTAGGACTGAATGCCACCATCTTCCCACAATCCCTACGAATTATTTTCTGGTGCATTTGATTCCTTCTTAAATATCCATGCTTCTGTCTTGATCATTTTCCCTCTTTTGGGGTGTTTTAATCTGCTAGGCTCCTGAAAGCCATATACCCAAAATGGGTTGGCTTTCAAATGGAGATTTATTGGCTTGCAAGACTGTGAAAAATATTCAAATCAAGGCATTATAAGGTGATGCTTTCTCCCCCAAAACTGGCTGCCAGCAATCCTGGACTTCTCTGTCATGTGATAGGGCACATGTTGGCATCTGCTAGTCTCTTGCATCTCTCTGGTCTTTGATTTTTCAGCTTCTTGCTTCTGGCCAGCTCTTTCAGCTTTCTGTAGTTTCCTTTCTGTTTCTCTGTCCACATCCAGCACATTGATAAATGACTCCAGTAAGAGGATTAAGCCTTAACTTAGACCACACTTTAATTGAAGTAACTTAATTAAAAGGCCCTTAACTGAAGTAACCTAATCAAAAGTTCCCACCCACAATAGTTTCACACCCACAGAAATGGACAGTTTTAAGAACATGATATCTTTAGACAAATAAATATTGGTAGAAAACATAGGCAGCAGAGCTGCACCTAAAAGATTTAATATAGTTACACTGTGTGATAGTTTGAAACTATGTCCACAAGAAAATCATATTCTTTAAGCTGGTCCATTTCTGTGGGTGTGAAACTATTGTGATATTTTCCCTTACAAATTGATGGTTCCTCATTCTCTCTGATTTATAGGAATTATATTCAATATTCCAGCAGTGAAATTTCTGTAATACTGTATCCTTTCTAAGTGTTTACTTTTCATGGAAGCACATGTAATATTTGGGCCATTTGATCTTCCTCAGTTCTCGTTTGTAAAGAGTAGTGTATCATGAAGGCAGATCTTCAATTAAATATTGTATTTAGATGAACAGTTGAACATACCAGATGAAATGTCCTTTTCTTATCCTCCATGGATTTAGATGGTAGAGGTAAAACATGTTGTGTTGTAACAAAGATGGAGCTCAATAATTCATCTAATTCAGTGAAACCCAGCATCAATTGAATATTTTCAGAGTGTCATAAAAAATATGTATAATTTGATATACCCAAAGGTCCCCTTGAGTTGATGTAAGATTCATATCGTGTATTAAAGTGCGATTTTGTTTTATTTTATTTAAAGTTTATAAAGATGTCTTATATCTGCTTAATTTAATATTCTTTTAGAGTGGTCAAAATACTTTCCCATATAATTGAATATAAATCATTCAACAAATGTTTAAATTTCCTACGCTAATGTGGAATGTTTACATTTCCTACACTAAGGCTGGCTGCTGCTGATCCTTGGCTTCTCTGCCATTTGGCAAGGCACATGGCAACATCCACTAATCTCTCTCTTCTCCTCTGTGTTTCAGTAATTTCAGCTTCTCGCTTCCATCCCTTTCTTTCCCTCTCTCTGTATTTATTCCTTTTGTAAATGAATCCAGGAATAGTTAAGATTAAGACCCATCCTGAAGCAAGTGAGTCACACCTTAACTGAAATTGGGTCATTAAAAGGACCTACGTTTAACGGTTTGACACAGATGGGAATGTATTAGATTTAAGAACATATTTTTCTGGGGTACATAAAGAATCAAACAACCAGACTCCATCCTCTATACCCACAATATACATGATTTTTCTTTATGAAAAATATATTCATTCCATCACAATATCCCAAAATCTTTAAAGTCATTTCAGAAACAATGCAAAATATAAATTCCATCAAAATTGGTTGTGTGTTCTGTCCTGGGGCACAATTCCCCTTCGTCTGTGGAACTATGAAACATAGAGAACAAGTTATCTACTTGAAATATACAAAATAGGGACAGACATAAGATAAACATTTCCATTCCCATAGGTATAAATAGGAAAGAGAAGAGAGGTCATGGGTCTCAATTTCAAAACCCAGCAGGGAATAATCCATTAGATTTCAAAGTCTGAGAGTCATCTGTAGAATGATATTTTGTCTTTTGGCCTGATGGAGTGGCAACCTCACCCTTTCCAAGTGCCTGCACAATGGCTTGCTCTTCCTGAACACTTGGGTAAAAGCTTCTCCTTTTCAAGCATTGGGGTGATGAATAGACTCTCCACAATCCCAGGACACAGTCTCCACCCTCTCAGAACATTGGGGTGATGGCTAGACCCTGCAATACCTGAGGAATAGGCTTCTTCCTCTGTGAATGCTGGGGTGGTGGCCACATTCTATGCAAACTCCAGGCACAGTTTCCAACCTCTGAGAGCACTGGGGTAGTGGCACTATTCCTGAACAATGGGGTGTAAGATCTGCACAGTCCAAGGGATGGTTTAGACTCACCGTTTTCAGACACATGGCTGACCCACTCTCTTGGTCCAAGAAAATATCATCACTTTAGATATCAGACTCCATGGTTCTGCCCCTGAAATAATTTTTCCTTCAATCTGTCTCTTTTCTGTCCTTTTTATTCCAGGATGGAAGTGGTTCTGTTCATACAGATGACACACACACACAAAACTTGTTTTTGCATGTCATAGACAGACATCCATATCCTAAGACAAAAGAACTGTCCATACGTCCCTCCTGAATAACTGTGTTTCCAATCTTGACTGAAATGTCTGGCTGGTTAAACCCTCACATGGAGCACTATTCTCTGGGGACTGGCTTTATGGAAGGCCAGAATTTCAAAACCATCTATTTCTGGTTTCTTTGTCCCCAGGAGTTCAGTTCTCAGATTATTCCTTTTCTCTTCCGTTTTGCTGTAAGCTGCAAGGAGAAATCTGGCTGCACTTTCCACACTTAGATTGGAAATCTCCTCAGCTAAATATCTCAGCTTATCACTTTTAAGTTTTGCCTTCTATCTGATATCAGAACTCAATTTTGCCAGGTTCTCTACCATTTTAAAACAAGGACAGACTTTACTCCAGTTTCCATTCATCATTTTCATCTAAGGCCTCATCAAAAGTAGCTTTAGCATATTTCGATAATCAGTCTCTTCAAAGCAATCTAGCCTTTTTCTGTTAAACACTGCACAATTATTGCAGCCTCTACCCATTACCAATTAAACACATGTTTCCGTATTACAGGTATTTGCAATATCAGGAACCCATTCTCCTGGTACCAAAAGCTTTTTTAGTTTCATAAGCTGATCAAAGTAAATACCATGTAATGGTAAGGTTTAAACTATGGAAAGTCATTTTTTCCCATGTTTTAGGCAGAAAAAAAGTCCATATAAAAGCAACATCAAGGTATCATGAGGGTGATGTGTTCTTTCCAAAGCCTGGCTGCAAGCAATCTTTGGCTCTTCTACCACATGGCAAGGCACATGGTGTCCTCTGTGGGTCTCTCCTTTATCTTCTGTGTTTTGAGGCTCTCAGCTTATTGCTTCGTTGACTTTTTCTCTCTGTACTCATTACATTTATAAGGAACTACAGTAATAGGATTAAGACTCATCCTGGTTGAGGTGGGTCATGCCTTAATTGAAGTTGCCTCATTTAAAACTCCTACAAACAATGAATTTATGTCCACAGGAATGGATTAGATTTAAGAACATATTTTTCTGGGGTACATATAGCTTCAAATCACCAAACTGATTGTGAAAGTATAAAAATAATTCATCAAATTTGTTTTCAACTTGGTCATTCAGGTTGATATTAGTA
The DNA here is from genome assembly GCA_029593785.1 of Cabassous unicinctus. Taxonomy (NCBI): domain Eukaryota; kingdom Metazoa; phylum Chordata; class Mammalia; order Cingulata; family Chlamyphoridae; genus Cabassous; species Cabassous unicinctus. Next base: position 32,507 of record JAQZBX010014882.1, read on the forward strand.
ATGTCATTGTTAATCCTGATATTTCAAATATGTACTGGTGATGCTCACCTTTTGTTCAAAGCAATAAAATTTCTTAGAAAACATATACAGAAATCACTTACTCTAAATAAGAGTTTACCAGATGAATACCTCATCAGGGAAATCTTCATTTCCCTTTATTTTTTATTCAGGTGAATTGAATTGAAGTCATTTGGAGAAAGATTTTTCTGCCTTTAAAGGAAAATAATATAAATTGCAAAATATGAAGCTAATGAAATAACAGGGAAGTAAGTGTTGCAGTTTGTTGAAACTTTTTGTTTTGAGATGATAATGAACTTCTCCTCAATTGAGTGCCTTTTCTAGAATATCAAGCAGATATGACTTTGAAATAGCCTTTGATATTGTATGCTTGAACCTCCTAAGAAAGTCTATTCTGCTCTTTTTTGCCCAAATATACACTTAATGATGTTATCTTGGTAAATCTGAATAAGCTGTATTAGGAGTTTTACACCGTGGAAATCTCAAACACAAGGCTCTTTTTCCCTCTGAGTGTGACTTACCAGCACATCACTGCCCCAGACCAAAAGGTATAAGAATGCTGGAAGAGGTGATGGGGAAAAGGTCTACTGAGTCAAAGTCATTTAAAAATATAGCATAGACTAAGACCTCTGACCAACTGAGGAGAGTGTCTGAAAATTCACAAGTGACCTTACATTTTAAATGAAATTATTCCAGTTCCTTGTCTTACCATCATTGTCATCACAGAATGCATGGAAGACAGTGGAATGTTTGTTTCTCTTCTATTTTCTCCTTTCCTGCTGCATTATACATCAACACATATAGACACACACAAATGATGAAGATAAATCAATTTAAAAGGAATGAATCTGTATTTTCAGTTTAAATTTTATGATGTAAAATTTGGTAATAAAAATGGAAGATATTAATGTAAGCATTACAGTAGCAAAGGTAAAGCTAGATTAAAATTGTGAAATATTCCAGGTGATTTCAGTGACTGTAGATGTGGATTGTATAAAGTAGCTCTTGTTCTTTCAGCTACATTAGGATAAAGTTAACATTTTAGAAAATATAAAAGAAATATTTAGTTGAAAAATCATGGAAGCAGATTCAGGAAGAATAGGAGGAAGAAATCAAGAAGGTGAGTCTCTCTGGAAGTTTCTCAGTAGAATCAGTGGACAAGTATTTGCCACAGCAAGATGGGCAGCATTAGCTTTTTCCATTCCTGCCATCCCTGAAGCCATGGCCACAGCCAAGGCCAACAAACTCACAGCCACCATATCCAAAGCTCTTTGTATGTCTGTCTCTCCACCTCTCTCTTTCTCTGTAAATGTGTGTATATGTATATGTATAGTTATGAATAACAAAAAAATAACAATATAACCTGAATAAATATGACTTCTTCCTCTTACTTTGTCATTAGAATATACCTTACTAGAAATGTAGAAGCAAAATATTGTTTGACAATTATTTTGGATAATTGTTTCATATGTCACCATCTTATAAATCAAAATTAAATATATTTATAAAAATGTTATATGTGTATAAAGTTAAAATATGCAATGAATTTCATTCAATGACCTGCTTCATTAGTGTCAATTTTACTATCTGTGTATATTATAATACTAATGTTTATAATTGATCATTTATATTATTAATATTTATACCATTGGGGACATTGTATATATATTGATACCCACCTGCTATTTTAACTTAATAGTTTTTCTTGGGTACTGTTTATAGTATACAGTGTGATATCTCATTATCTTATGCAGATGAAGTGTGTTCTTGTGTCAGTTATCTACTACTATGTAATAAGACACTGAAATTTTATAGCTAGAAACAATAATTATCTATTCATCTCTATGCATCTATAAATCTACTGTGAAGTTCTGATTATTCAGGTCAGGCTCAACTGATATAAATTGAGTTTTGCTTATTTATTTTTAAATTTTGGTCACCTTGAAGAAAACTGGACTAGAATAACTTTGTCTTAGTTAACTCAGCTCTGCCACACTCAGGAGAGTATACTGGGCCTGTTCTAATGGTAGAGGCAAGAAAGGAAGCATACAATTACTCTTTCAAGATTTTCTCAGATCATATTTGATAACATCCTAATAAGCAAAGTAAGTCAGACACGTGAGTCCATCCTGGAGGGATGAAACTGACTGCCCCACCAATCAATGCAGGACTCAGAATGAGGCCATCCATGCAATCAATCTATCACAAACTTCACTGCGCTTCTGCGCTATATTTTATTTAAAATTAAACTATTTTCCTTTTTTTTTTTATCTTTTAGCTAATATAAGAGAGCAGAAGTGACTGTGTGCAAAGGAAATCAACCCTGATTAACTTGAGACTCTAGGATTGGTTCTTTGTAAAAATGCTAGTGAGGAATATAGTTGGAATTCAGAGTCTTCAGTGGGAGGTTCTGAGTACTTCATACCATGAGATAATGATGAATTGGTAATTGCAGTATCATGGCTTTAAAAGAACAGTATCAGAATCTCAGGCACACAGGATGAGGGTCAAGTTTACCTACCAAGGAAGCAACCTAAACCATTTGAAGTGTTGGCTGAAGGAAATCTAAAATGGTGCACTAGTGTCCCTCATTGCTTGATAAATTACCTGTACGTTAGTCCTTGACTCACCTGTTATTTTCAAAGAAATGAAGCCCAGGCACTGTTTCTCCAGTAATTTATGAAATCTGCCTACTCTGATCCCTTCTTAAGTGATCTGACACATTTACCTTCCTCATATATGCTTGCTGAATAATTTATGTAATTTGTGTTCACAGAAATTTCTCTTTAACTTTTTTTTTTTTCATTTCTTGATTCTTAGGAACATCAAAATTCTCTTTGACTTCCCTCCACTTGTGCATGCACAGAAGTTCCTTGTCCCTCTAGGGATTCGTTTCATTCATTCATGATGATTCATCAGATGACTTTAAATGTAGTACAATTAAGATGTTGTCTAAGGGTATGTCCTTTTGTTGACCTATTTTTTTGTAAGAGCACTGGAAGAATTCAACAGCTATGGAGTGGTGACATGTTGCCCTCTCCTTGAATTTTTTTTTGTATGGTGTGATTTCATTGGATTGGGACTTTAATGTAGACTAACTCCAGTAATTTGCCACCTGCTATCTTGAAGACAAGCAATTTTTCTCAAAATTGTCATGTATAGCCATTGCTCATCATAAAACACTTCAGGTAAATTTCTTTGATTTTCTAATGACAACATTTTTTTTTGTCTTTAATTTGAGAAACACTTAACATGTCCATGATTGCTTCTGTATGGTTTTACAAAGCAACTCTGAAACTTAGCATTTACATGTATATCTATATTTCTTAATATGTTGTATTTTCATCTGTTTGGCTTAGCTTGGGTATGTATTTTAAGAATAAAATAATGTATTTTAAAAATTAGTGTGGCAGTTTGAAGCTTGATTGACCCAAGAAGATCATGTCCTTAGAGCTAATCCATTCTTGTGCTTGTAAACTTATTGTAGATGGGACCTTTTGATTAGATCCCTTCAGGAGGACGTGACCCAAAGTGGAACTTAATCATTTTACTGGAGTCCTTTCTAAATGAAAGAATAAAAGCTGCAGATACAGAAATAAGTGGCAGAGACAGAAAATTCCCCGAGATACTGGAAGAGAGGTCCTGGAGGTCAGAGGTTGGAATCAGCAGCGCACAGAGGCATGGCAGAAGGCTCCCAAATGACTGAAAGAGAGGAGGAATGGAGAAGAGGGTCAAAACAAACCATATGTCTGATTGCCCACAGCTGAGTTTGGGGAGAAAGCAAGCCTGGAGGAGAAAGCAGAGAACTGCAGAAACACCGTTATGCCCTGCCATGTGCCTAATCACCACAGCTGAGTTTGGACAGAAACCATCTTTGGATGACATCCCCATGGGCCTCATGGCCCACAGATGTAACTTGCTGAGACAGCATCTCTTGATAATGCCTTGATTTGGATACTTCCACAACCACAGAAACATAAGCTTTTTACCTAAAAATTTCCCATTATAAAAGCCAACCCATTTTCTGTTATATCGGTCCCAGCAGCATTTAGCAAACAAAAACAATCAGTATGTAAAGTTTTCTCAAATCCCCTTCTAAGAAGTCCCATTAAAACAATTCCAGCATGAGTATGAAAACTGATAGCATGTATCTATCTTGTCTGGATTCAAGGGGCCTCCTCTGGCCTCACGGTTGTCTTAGAGGCCTGAAGGGCACTGTCCTCCATCATCCTGGTCCATGGCTGGGTCTTGGTCCTACTTCTTATTCTCCCATGGGAGTCTGATGCAATTTGTGAAGACAGAAAAACCTTCTTACTTATGTAAAAGCTAGAATCTCTCTTAGAAAAAACTGTGCTTCATTATATATTTCAGATGAATGAGTTTAATATTTGAATGATCTTTATTGGTATTACTTGAACTCAGGTGCTGGAAATACAAAGGAAAGTACTTTGGCCGATGATGATGCTCAGATTTAAGAACCTGATTCCCTGCTTGTCACAAAAACCCTCCTCTAAACATGTAAACATGTGCCAGGATAGCAATCATATTGGAGGTCCGGGTTATGGCTACAGTGGGCTGGGCTGTGGCTGCTATGGAGGCCTTGTCTGTGGCTATGGCTGTGGCTATGGGGACCTTTGCTGTGGTTATGGCTACAGGGATGGCAGGTACAGCCCATCTTGCTGGTGTACATACTGTTACTTTGGATTCTATTGAGAAACTTCCAGAGACACTCACCCTATTTCATTCCTCTTCTTATTCTCCCTAAATCTGCCTCCCTGGTTTTTCAAATGAATCGTTACTGTTTCTATTAAAAAATATCAACTTTATTTTAATGTATCAGGAAAAAATGGTTTAGTTTCTGCAAGTCTCATTAGATTTACTGAAATCATCTAGAAAACTACAGGAGTAAAAACTTTACTATTGATATTGTATTGCTTACATTAATAGCTTACATTAATTTCTTACATTTTTGATGGTCAATTTTATGTGAGAAAAATTTAAATTGAGATTGTTAACATGTATCTTGTATAAAATACAGATTCATTCTTTTCATATTGTTTTATCTACATCATTTGTTTGTGTATATGAGTTTATATGTGGGAAATTGCAGCAGGAAGGGAGAGAATATAAGAGAAATAGACAACACTGCATTGTCTTCATTGCACTCCTGAAATGACAATGATGATTGAAAGAAAAGGGTCTGATAACAGTTCATGTAAAATATAAGGTCTCCTTTGATTCTTTAGACACTGTTTCCTAATTCTGATCAACTGTGGGTCCTACTCAAATGCTACATTTTGAAATTATTTTGACTCAAGAGCCCTTTTACCCATCATAACTTTCCACAAGCTTATACCTTTGGGTCAGTTTTAGTGTTGTGCTGGTAAACCACTCTCAGTGGGGAAAGAGCCCCATGTTTGCAGAGTTCCAAGGTTTAAACACTCCCACAATGTCTTATTTAATGCTACAAACATAATATCATTGCAGGCAAACTTTGGAAGTGAGGAGTAGAATAGTCTTCTGAGGTGGTACAAACAGTAAGCCTTTCATTCACTAATTCGTGCTTAAAATACCTAGAACGCATTTAGGTCTTCTGAATAAACACGTGGTTGGAAA
>JAQZBX010014883.1:0-38137 GCA_029593785.1 Cabassous unicinctus
TGTGTGTGTAAAGTTTTCTCTTTGATACTTTTTCTTCTTATTTTGTTTCCTTGCTTCTTTCTATGTTACCGTGAAGGGAAAAGATTAGTGCCAGAGGAATCGAAAGATGTGAGAACAGAAGAAGGATAATAGTAATAGTAATGAAAGTTAGTAGAGAGGCCAAATAGGACTTAGTGAAATGAGTATTTAACTTGTGTATGCAGTGTACAGTAATAGGAAAAAAGGTGAGTAACTACAATGGGCTGGTAAACCAAATAGAGGAATATATATATATAATGATTTAGAAGGCTAGAATGATGAGGAAGGAGAGAAAGAGTAAAGAAAGGGCTAAAAGGAAAAGGCTAATATTAATTAAAAAAAGAAGAAAACAAAATAGATAGTATAGAGGTTGACACCCTTAAGTTGTGGGCTAATGAAAAAGCATGATGTCTAGGAACCACAACAGAAAGCAGAAGGCAAAGAGATGAGGGAAGGATAAGAGAAAGCTTGTGATGCAATATCAGTAAATACAGAGAATGGGAAATCACTGAGGAAGAAGCACAGCAAAGAAGAGACAAGCTAGAAGCACCTAGATCGACGCCATCTTGGTTCTACCTAAAATTCTTTAAAAGTAAAGAAAAAAGTCAGATTCCCTGCCTGAAATGATTGGGGAAAAAGGAAACATTATTAGAGTGGTGTTGGAGAAGATGCTGAGAGTCAGAGCATAAAGGGTTAAGCATCCAAAAAGCATGCTTGCTGGCAGAGAGTAAATGTCTCCAAGGACACTGCATACTGCAGATATCAGTGGGAGGAGGCAGAGCAGAATGAACTCCCCACACAGATGTTATTGTCTGATTTCCCAGGAAAGTTTGTCTCAGAACTCACAAACAGGTAGAGCTCTCACGCACCAAGCTGAGAAACTAGTGAACTCCCTACTTTTGTTATCAGCTAGGTAGTATAAAAAGCAGCTTCAATCTAAATAAAGTTGCCTGCATTCCTCATGGAGTGAAGTCCCCTGATGCCAATCTTTCTTTGGATCCTTCCAGCACCGTCTACCTCCACGTTGAATTACAACAGATGGCCGCCAATGTGGGGCTCTACTAGTCTTTTCTCATCATCTTTTTCTCTGGATCAGTGCTGTGGAACTAAGGACTGCTGTTGCTGGGTCGGACGGTCCTTAAATCTTATGTGGTGAGTCAAATAATCTTGATAGTCAGGGTAATGGGAAATCAGTTGACTCAATTTAAGGAATATTCTGAGGCTTTAAAGACCCTGTTAAAGAATACAGGGTTATCTGTGATGACCCACAAGTTACTAGAACTCTTTTCTCTTGTACAAAAACATTGTTATTGGTTTCAGCCGCAAGGGCGGAATGTGTTAAATTTGAAACAATGGAAACTAGTAATGAAATCATTGTGGCAAGCTTATAAAAAAGGGGAAACAGTTCCTCTTCAAGTATGGTCTTTGTGTAGTCTTATTTCTGTTGCTCTTGGACCATTACAGTCAAACGAAAATGAAGATATTAAAATGGATACTGCTATTGTTAAAACTGTAGCAGAACAAGCTAATGATGATTTTAATGAAAATATATATGAAAAAATTAATGAACAGGCAAAGACAGATAAACTCATGTTTAATAAAAAGAAAAGAAAGAAAAAGGGAGTTTATGGAACTTTTTCAGCGCTCGTTAAGCCGTCCGCTCCAAAAGATGATTTATTGTCTTTTGAACCAGTATCTGTGCCTCCTAAGGTATCTACTGATCCATTTTTTACAACATTTAATGACCCTCCAAAAGTTTCTGTTTTTGTGCCAGCACCATCCTTTTCAATTACGAAAAGTGTAGCACAGGGAAGTAGAGGAGATTCAGAGGCTATGCAATTTTTTACTTTTCCAGTAATAGTAACTCAAATTCCAGTAGATGCTAACAATCCCCAAGGGGGTGTACAATATGAGCATGCTCCTATTCCTTTTAAAACTATCAAAAAATTAAAACAAGCATGCACTCAATATGATGTAAATTCTCCGCATACTCAAGAATTGGTGCAAGAAATGGCACAAGCAAATAGATTAATACCCTGGACTGGCATTTGTTAGCTCAAGCTGTTCTTAATTCAGTAGAATTTTTACAATTTAAAATTTGGGGGCTGATGAAGCTAATATTGTAGCACAACGAAATCAACAGCAAAATCCACCAGTGCCTATTACTGCTGAAGAAATATTAGGAATAGGTAAAGGGCTGGGATTCTTCACCAAGCTCAATATGATGATATTTCCATTGTACACATTCAAGTGCTGCCTAGCTGCCTGGCGACGAATCTCCACCCCTGGACAGGCTGTACAATCATTTTCAAAAATTGCTCAAGGAAATACTGAACCCTATGCTGAATTTGTAGCGAGGCTGGCAAATATGGTCAACAAGACAGTAACTCAATAAAGGCAAATGGAGGTACTGTACAGGATTATATAAAGGCATGCCAAGACCTTGGGTCTAAAACTTATAACATGACTTTTTTTGCAGCTGCTATAATGGGACATAGTCCTATAATAATTTAAGTTGCTTTAAATGTGGAAAACCAGGTCATATGAAAAAAGGTTGCTGAGCCAGAACTGGTGTGAGAGCTCCATTTAGCAGCAGTAATATATCAATACCAACTCATGTGTGTCCAAAATGCCAGAAAGGGTTACACTGGGCCAATGAATGCCATTCTAAATATCATAAAAATGGCAGTCTCATTAATAAATCGGGAAACTTCCTAATGGGCCTTGCTCGGGGCCCTCAGAAAAACAATATGAGCACTTCCCCACCTAGCTTAAATCTACCTAGTCAGCAATGGAGCAGTTCACTCCAGCCTGTAACAGAACTTAAAGCATTTACCAAAAGCAGTACAGCTGTCGATCCTCCCTCAGCTGAAACTAAGTTTATTACTCCTTCACTAAACATACCAAAAATAAGAACAGGAATTAAAGGGCCTATCCCAAAAATCTGAACTTTGAGCCTAAGTGTACTCCTAAAGAGTAGTAATCCAGAAAATACATTAAATATCTGTATAAACTGGTAAATTAGAGCTTAACTGTATTTATACTGTTTAGGTTGTCCTGGCTATTTGCTGATTACTAACAAAAATGTTTTAAAGCACAAGCTTATATATTACAGGTAACACAGATTCCAGAAAAAAAATCTTAAAAACAGTAAAATCAAAGATGTGAAATGATGGAGGGCTTGAAGACAGCCATACCAAAGGAGTGAAAATTATGAGTAAAATTATTAAGTTTTATGTTTCTGTTAGTGTGTCATAATTCTTTTTGTATTTGTTTGTTCAGTGTCAGTGTATATTTTGATACCTCCAGATGGTAATATTAAATTAACAAATTAAAATTATTATAAGAGCTCTATTCAAATGGCCAAAAATTAAATAAGCACTTATATTAATAAATAAATATGGATATTAGTTTAAAATAATAAAAATAAGTATACTCAAATTAAATCATTATTCTAACAAGTTTGTTTAATGTTGATGGTAATTATGTTGTCAGAAGTTTGCTTGTAAATAGTTTCCAAAATCATTGTGGTAACTAAAGTATGGAACGTATACAGAATGTGCTTTTATTATTAAAGAAAAGAAAGTACTTTTATCCTAAGATAAAATAACTAGTTATTTAAAAAAAGTAAAATGTGGGACAAAACCTGAATAAATATAAAAGTGCAAAAGACTTGTGAAAAAGGATTTTTTTGTGGTCAAATCTAAGTAAAATTTAAGCAGTTTATCTATAAAAATGTAAAAGCTTTAATGTCAAACAATATAATAATATAAAGTTAAAGTTTTATTCTTTCTCAAAGTTTCTCAAGTCAGTAGTCTGTTTTAGTAAAAGTTTACAAAGTTTTTCTCCTAAATAACCAGTATGCAATAAAGAAAGTCTTATCAAAATAGCTTCTGGTATTTTAACCTTATCATTTCCATGGAGAAACAGGTCTTATCACTTTTAAAAGAGAACACAATGTTCAAACCTGCTGTCTCAAAGTCAAATCCTGAAAAATAGCTTTTATTTCAAACTGTTACAAATAAATTGGTCTTTTACCTAAAAAGAGGTAATATACTAAAAATAGTTAACGTCATTGAATGAAGTATTTAAAACTCTTGTATAATTAAAAGAAATTTTCTAATTTTATAACAATTAAAGTTATATGAATAAAAAGTTCATATGAATACTTTAAGAGTGTTTAAAATTCCTGAAAATATAATAATGTTTCAATATAACATTCAATAAAATATAATGTTATTACAGTAAATTACAGTAAAATAAAATAATACCACCGCAGCATGCAGTGGTCCCAAATATTGCTAGAGTATTGCAAAAAATTAATATCTGGTTATGTCACTATCACTTTGTTTTAAAACTTACTAAAGCTTTCTTTAATATTTTCTTAAACAAGTCAAGCCAGCCTACATTCCCCTTTTTGTAAAGTAGTCAATAATAAATCAAGTGTATATTCAACACGTAAGCAAAAACCCCAATTCTAATTAAAATGTTAACAACAAAAAATAAATGCAAGTATTAAAATTACAAGTTAATGTATTACCCCACAGCCCAAGTAGGAAATACTAATTTATTTTTACCTATGTCTCAAACTATACAAAATAAAGAAATTAAGGTCATAAGAAATAAAAGTTTATTCATTGAATGTCTGTTGTTGTATAATCTACTATAGTTATGAATTATGTATAATATACTTAAATACTAATCAGTATTCAGTACAATACATTGCATACTTAAGCAATTTAATAATCTATATATTACACATAAAGGTATTTTATTAAGTATATATATAAATCTCTTGTTTTGAATTTGAACAGTTCTGAAACTAAATATCTTAAGATAAAGTTTGGTAAGTATTGTTCAAGCTTAAAAGTAAAGCATCATACAGAAAACTTTGTTAATCAACAAACCAATATTTCAGGAAGCATATTGGAAATTAAAATAGTAAGCACATCAAAGATGTTTTGTAAGAAATTAAAAAAGATAAAGTGCATTTCAATGGGTGTTGTATTCCTCCCTGGGGGAGCTAGCCACTCTCCCAGGGACTGATGCATAAATCTTAAATGTGCTGCCCAGGGAGTGTTGTGTTCCTTCCTGAGGAGGCTGGCCCCTTCCTCAGGAATTAGCAAAATACTCACAAGTTGGCATCTACAGTATCAAATTCATTAATCCTAAAGACAGTCAACCAAAACTGTAGTATGAGATGCTACTTCAACAATTCAACACTTCCCAGCTAAAAGCTAAATATTGGTAAGTGTATATATGAAACTGCTCTATTTATCTGTCATTCTGTAACATTGTTCAATATTAACTTAATCTTTTAATTAGTTATGTTATTTATGTTTCTCACTCTAATTGTCAGTATAAGCTTATTAAACTAAATATACATATTAACATTTATCTTATATCTATCCAGAACTCTAGCCAACAATAAGCCAAATATATCAGTGTATCCCCTAGTTTGGTAAGCATGTGAATATATATATATACCTATCATAAAAAATAGAAATCCTAAAATTAAAGTTACAAAAACAAAAAGGGGGAAATGGTGAGGTGTGAGAACAATTATATCAAGAATTATTTACAATAAATTTTTTAAGCCAAAGGTCAGAATCATATACATCAGCAGCAGAGCATTTCTGGCAAAAATCAGGCAAAAATACAGAAACAAATATTAGACAACTAGTTTAGTGGAAGAATGAAGATAATAGTCAATGGGAGAAGGCAGAAGTTAAGTTAGGATATAGGGTCGAGGTTTTGCTCTTATCATTACAGATAAAGAAGACGAGGTTTGGGTCCTGTCCAGACACCTGAAATCTAGACATGAACAAGCCGAAGAAGCTGACACAAGAAGCAGAAAAGATGGTAACTTCTAAAAAGCAGAATGTCACTCTAACACAGTTATTCCTTGCTATGCTTACCTTGACAACCACAGCAATAAGTAGTGCACCTTCACTTAATTATACATATTGGGCTTATATTATTAATTCACCTCTTTTAGAATTGTTGACTTGGGGGGACAAATCCTACCCTGTTTTATTAATCAGTCTTTTCATTTTCCTGGGCCTGTTGATTCTCACCTTCCTCTAAAACCTGAGGAGGAAGGGAAATTTATTGAAAATTTAACCTTGCCTTTTCTTAAATGACCTATCTGTATAGGATCCATCGATCCATGTAAACAGGCCCAAAATCATAGTACAAAGTGATAAATGGCATATATGCCATGTTTCATCTGAGGTTGTGCTCTTTAATAATTCCTATAGAATTATAAAAAATCGGGCTCTTATAGGGATACCAAAACCTAATGTAAACACAATCATAAATTGAAAAATTAGTAATTCAACAGAAACAATTAATGAAAGCTATCATTATTTTTGGAATTTTGGAGATGTCCTAAGTGTAAATACGTCACTAAATTGGACTCGTCAGAGTCCATAGTTGTTCCACAACTATGGGACACTAAACTAAACAAAACTAAAAATTATTTGTGGAAATTATTTTTGGAAACTAGCCCAATTTTTGAATGGCAAGGCAGTAAAACTAATATTACCAGTTTAAAAAGAAAATCCACTTAATTTCTTAAAGTATGTGTGTGGGATACCATTGTTTTTATAGTTGGAATGGTGAGCATTAATCAAACATGGTTTTTCTGCAGCAATTGCTCCCTTTACACTTGTGTATCAGAATCTGTTTTACAGGAGAGTTCTACCGTGGTTCTAATGGGACGACGGCGTTGTGGAATATGGCTTCCGGTTCACCTGAATCGCTGCTGGCAGTCTTCCCCTGAGAGCCAAATCCTTTGGCACTTTCTAAATCATTATTTGAAAAGAACTAGATGTTTAATTGGATTAATTATAGCTGCTGTATTAGGGCTTATAGGTATTATTACCACTGCTGCTGTAGCAGGAACTGCCCTACATGAGAATATCCAAACACAACAATATGTTAAAAATTGGCATAGTCAAGCATATATAGATGAGCAAATTAATAATAAGCTTAATGACTTAGAGATGGCTGTTACACAAATGGGAGTTTAGGTATATAATCTAAATTTAAAACAAGCTTTGAAATGTGATTGGAATGAAAGTGCTTTTTGTATCACCCCTCTCCTATACAATGATTCCCATTATGAATGAGAAAAAATTAAAAATCATTTAATAGGTCATCACACAAATTTATCTATAGAAATTACAGATTTACAAAAAAGGATTTTGAGCATTTCTCAGAATCAACTTACTACGCTTCCAGGTAGTGAATTTTGGCAATCAGTGACAGATCAATTGAATAAAATAAAGCCCTCACATAGGTGGAAATCAACTTCTATACTTGCTAACTTCGGTGTGGTGATCATTGGTGCTCTGCTACTCTTAACTGTATTAGGAGGCAATCGCAAACCTCTGCTTTCCCACATTAATAGGGCTGAAAAAACCAGCCATGCCAAAAACTTGATTTTGCTTAAAACCCTTGACTCTCGAACCCCTGTACATGGCAGCTTGGCTGCTGGCCAACGATGGGTAATACCTTCAGATGAGGGCAACCTAAGACAGGCACAGTCACCCTGGACAAAAAACAAAAAAGGGGGAATTGTTGGAGAAGATGCTGAGAGTCAGAGCATAAAGGGTTAAGCATCCAAAAAGCATGATTGCTGGCAGAGAGTAAATGTCTCCAAGGACACTGCATACTGCAGATATCAGTGGGAGGAGGCAGAGCAGAATGAACTTCCCACACAGATGTTTTTGTCTGAATTCCCAGGAAAGTTTGCCTGGGAACTCACAAACAGGTAGCGCTCTCACGCACCAAGCTGAGAAACTAGTGAAGAACTCCCTACTTTTGTTATCAGCTTTGTAGTATAAAAAGCAGCTTCAATATAAATAAACTTGCCTGCATTCCTCATGGAGTGAGGTCCCCTGATCCCAGTCTTTCTTTGGATCATTCCCGGCACCGTCTACGTCCACATTGAATTACAACAGAGTGGCATTAACAGAATTACAAAAATCTGAGAAACCCAAATGTTACTGTGATATATTTCAATATTGTCAATTATAGATAGGGAATGGTGAAGGAATGTCCCATGAAGGTACACCATAGTGGTTAGAATCTCTTTTTATAAAATTGAGAGGTAAAGTATTTTCAGGAGTAAAATAAGGGGGAAATTAAATGAAGATTAAATATTTGGAGGTAAAGTGAAGATAAACCTCAAAGAGGAGGACCATGGAAGTGGATATTATGTGAAAGTTTAACAGCAATAAGTACATTAATATTCCTTTGCCTAAAGCCAAAGATAATGGTAAATGGACACTTGAAAAGAGATTAGTACATGCGAGATATAATGACATTATAGGATTTCTTGCTCTTTTTCCATGCCAACATTTAAGAGAATATCACTCACTTAAGGACATTTTTGATGATATTTCCAAGCATCTACTAATTTATTGACCAAACCCCTTCTTGTGTGAATGCACAGGTTCCTGGAGATCACCTAGTCTCTGGACTTGGAGAAATTCTAATAATTATTTCCACAGTTCCTCTCCTTACTACAACTGAGAAATCACATCTGAATTGTGGAGTTGATGCCCTTTTTATATGAAAGAGATACAATGGATTTTGAATTATCTGCTAATAACAGTGCATTATCTTGAAGTCCAGGCCAGGCTATGATGAAGAATAAAGTAAACATTGAAGGTCAAAACAGGGAAGCACACGTTGAACATAGCATATTGACAGTCCTTCAATAACAGAGTATGCTTGACCATATGCCATAAAACCTTAAGCCTCTCTGGTCATTGAGGCCCATGCCCAGGTTGAGAGACTGTAGAAACTGTTTCTTTGCATAAAGGGAAAATTATACTTCCACAGTGGTTGAATAGTATTTTTTAAGAGAATCCAATAATCATAAGGTCTACAAAAACAAATATTTATATATGGAAAGTGTATCCTGATTTTTTTTAACTGTGTCAGGAAATACCAACATAATATTAATATATATATATACACTAAAGCATAATAATTATTAGATAAAATTTAATCAATTTATATATCCATTTAAATAAAGTTCATTCAGTTCTCAACACAGTTCTGTGTACTGGATATTGCAAGCAAGAATGACATGAAATTTTAGTCTGGAAGATTATATTAAAGTGTCTGAAAAAATATATCAGTTAATAAGTGAAGTTTTCTGAAAGGATAAGGGCAGAGCTTGGAATGTCATATGAATAAGCTCTTCCAGATACTTGTTGAATAGTTAAAGGATAAATTGGATACATTTGACAGAGAGTTAGATAGATGGTTAGATAGATAAATGTCCCCTGGACATTCACTCCCTTCCCGCTTTGCCCAACTCCTGCTCTTTTGCATATACTTGTCCCAAATCATTTTGGTTTCCCCACATGGGATTTCTAGAAATATCACTCCCTGAACCCTGGCTTTTACATATGTCCCCAAAAGACTTTGATCCTACTCATGAAAATTAAAAATTCAATTCATGATGTAGTTAATAAATCAAGAACTTAGATCATTTGAGGTATCAATATCATCCATTCTCCATGTCTAGTCCTTAAACTCCCTTAATCAGAAGGAAAATATTATATGGGTTGTAATATTCTGCCTTGTGCCACAAAATAAGATAAAGAGGCTCAGAAAACGGAGACTGGGTGGGTACAGGAAGGTACCTATTCCCTCTTTTTGGTAATTTAGGAAAATGGTTGCTGAAGTCCTATCCAATATTAATGATCTTTAATTGTAACATCCTTGCATTAATCATTTATAAACTATAAGTTCCCAATTAACATTTTGTTAATAATTTTATTTCATGGACAAAATGAGAATGTATTATAAACAGAATAAAACAACCACTTGTATCTGAAATCTAGTAAAAAAGGGAAAATGATGTATTAAATGTAACAGATTCACCTACATTATTCTCAAAATAATCTTATTGATTATGGTTTATTTATGAAAAAATATGTATGGTTTATTTATGAAAAAGGACATGATCACTAGATCAGAATATTTTATTAGCATGACAAAATTTCATGGCTATAAAATGACAAAGCTGGAAATTGAGTTTTGCTTTGCCTATATGCCATGCTTAAATTTCTGGAGTTTTACATACCATACCTAGGTTTACCCAGGAATGTACCTTGTCACATCAATAACAGGGGTCACAGCTTGTGGCTACAGCCTTTTTAAAATTTGCTTCTTTACATGATTGCTCCTCATGCCCAGATTTATCTGCAACAATGAAACTTCCAGTGCATTGACCCCCTTGCCAAATATAAGTCACTTTACTGTCTCTATCCTCATTATTTCAGTATAGTTTAATCCACATTTACTCATTTCAACAAATACTTACCAAGAGCAATATTTTGATTTTTCTTATGTCCATCCTATTATTTATATGTCTACCAATAAACACTCCACATTCTTACAATTTTCTACGATGGCATCTGACAGAGCACATGACTAGGATATGGTTCCGGATACAGAGTCACACTAGTGTCTATCAAGTATGTGGTAACTCTGCTGTATTAATACTATATTGATAATTAAATAGTTCTGCTATTCTCCATAAACACTTCAAATCTTCTCCATGTCTTTTGAATTTTACACATTCTCACATTGCCCCTCACTTTGAAAAGACTGAACCACCTCCTACTAAGCAGATGGATCATAAAATTTGGCCACTTACCCTTTAATATCATAATATTTTTTAGTAATCCTTGCATTCACACACATTGGCTACTATTTCTCACCCTTTGAAAAGTCATGGTACCACTGGCTGAATTCAGTGTATCCAATTAAATTCTTACTCTTCTGTTTTTTTGGTAACTATAAACTGATCATAAACTCAATCTCTTACCAGAAGCCTCTCTCTCTCTTCACAATCCATCTTATCATGTGAGCTTATATAACTGATTCATGACCTACTTTTTTTTTCTTTCTCTGACATCTTAGTTTCCTGTTTTCAAACTACTATAGTAACTCCTTCCACATTTCCTCTGCAAATAAGAGCTCAATACATTATTGGAACATCTTAAAACTAAATCCTAGCCAATTTTTTCTCCTTTTTTCCACTATCCTTACATGCTCACATATTTAATTGATTTTAATTTCTTCCATCACTATCTCTGAATTGAAAGCAACAACCCATTTCTCTGGAATGCTTCTCTGAGCTACCATCATTACATGCTTAATTACACACACCTAAAATGGATTAAATTTCAGAACATTACCTCTCAAAATATAATCATTACATGTCCTTTAGTCTTCAATATTAGTTAAGGTTCTCACTAGATATCCAGAGATTGATCCTTTACATTCCTTCAGAAAACTACAAAAGACAGTCTGTTTTTATATCTATATGAAACGCCTTTTCACCATTCATTTCCACTTCAATCCACAAACATACCTTCTCACTCTATACTCATTTTCTTTCATTCCTAGTTTAAATATGAATTCCTGAGGGATCATATCACTGAACTCCACCAGTGCTAGCATTTACATTAGCTGTATGTTTGGTCTGTCTCTCCCATTGTTGTGGACCCAGAAAAATCAATCCACTAATGATAAGATAAGATAAATTTTCCATTGTCAATTATGTATTTATTTTAAATCACTAGAAATATGTTCACAATTACCTCACCTACCCTCAGAGGTCCACCTACCTGAAATATCTGTAGTCATATGAAACATTTATCTTTTGATGAAAAATTTATTGAAAATTAAAGGCTGTCATGTTGAACATTTTCTCCATTACTCACCAGAACCAAATTAGATTGGAAAAATGAGAAAAGTCAATACTTTATTGAAGAACCTGTCATAAGAAAAAAAGAAACAAAGTTTTGATGATGAGCACTCTTTTTGTAGACTTGATGATTCCGTGAATCATACAATTAAAACAATGCATCCTTATTAACTTGGATGTCAGTCAAGATAAGTCTAGGGAGTGGATGTGGCTCAAGGTGTTGAGTGACTTCTTCCCTTATGGGAAGTCCCAACTCCATACCCAGGTGCCTCCTAAAAAACAAACAAACAAACAAACAAAACACAAACAAACAAGCAAACAAATGAAAAAACAACGCAGGGGAGTGTATGTGGCTTAGTTGTTGAGTGCAGGCTTCACACTCACAAACTCCCAGCTCAATCCCTGGCCCAGGACCTCAAAAAAAAAAGTATAATTAATATCTGGCCCTTTTACAAAATATTTTCCCTTTAATTTGGTACATCCAGAGATGCAACTAAGGAAAATGGATTTTATCCTTTAATTCAGTCATCCTTCTAAATATCTCAAAAGCAACCCACATGTGCCTTAATCCAGATGCATCTCTCTTTTCTGAATTTTGATGGATCTAGGCTGTGCTATAGAGAATATGCAGCAAGTAAACTCTTACAGCTCTTTATTTCTGAGAGGTCTTGTGATTTACTAACATTCTGTCTGGTTATTGGTATCAATTAGTCTCTAAATAAATATAGGTATTTATCCTGAAATTTTATATTCAATATATTAGGAATTCACTGAAAAATGCTAGTAGAAACCCATTGAAATATTTAAAGCAGCAAAATTATATAATCACATTTGTGTTTGTAAATTATTCTTTTACTGAAGAATGCAATGAAGTAATTTAGAGGGAATTGGTGACTTTTAAGAATTAGATGGTTGCTTCGCATAGGAGCTTAGAAGTGAAAATATGAGGGGGCAGTATGGAAGGTTGCAGGATATGATAGAGAATAAGCAAATCACTATCATTTATTTCTTTTGTCAGATATAATCAAGTTCAAATGATGCTGTAGACTTTGTGCTAAAGACTGAGCAAACAGTTTTGTAAAAGGTTTTTAGACTGAAAGAGAGCAATCACAGTTGAGAAAGAGAACTCAACTGTAAAGTATTATTTATGGAGGAAAGCAAGATACAGTGCAACATGTAAAAAATGAGCCCATTTTGTCAGAACAATAACAAATACATGAATGTATTTGAATACATGGATATGCATATTTATATATGTGTGCATAATAGAGTATATATATTTTTATAACTTGGGATAATTATTTAGGTATGAATAATAATAGACAACTTATTAGATAGTAAGTATGATTTACCTTGGGTTCACTTCCAGGACATCTACAGGGAGTCCAGAATTAGAACATGCTCAAAAGATGGTGGGGTAGATGGCAAAATAGGAATCTCCAGGAATCAGTCCTTCTTCCAAAATAACCATTGAGCTGGCAAGAACTGTCTAAATCAACAGTTTTGAAATTCTGGAGACTAGTGGAACACTATGCAGCATCCAGGAAGGAGCAGGGGAAAGAGGCTTGTAAACTGAAATAAATGCTAGTGAGCTTCAACCTCCCTGCAGTGATTACTGTCCCCCTTCCCCTAATCTTGTCTTGTGCACCAGTGGGGAATAATTTATGGTACAATCACATGATACCCTAATGTTATGTAGTCATTGGAATGAAGGAGTTACAGCAGTTCAGTAACAGAAAGCTCTGTGAATTATTATTTGAGGAGGAAAGCAAGATGCAGAATAGTACATATAAAATGAACCCTTTTGGGTAAAACAACAACAAATACCTGAATATATTGAACAAATGTAGGGGTATTTATGGATGCATAAAAGAGTAGATATGTATATCTGAATATTGGGTATGATTGTTTAGGCACAAAAAATCTTACCAGATTGAATTGCCTTAGATTCACTTGTGAGACAGGTATGAGTAGAACATGCAAAAAGATGGAAATTAAAGAGAAAAGCATAAATAACATGTGCTTCCATGTAGAATTATTTATGAGTGTTTGCAATGTGTTGTGTAATGGGTCCCATTTATATAATTCATGTGTCAATATGAATTAAAAATTAGAATATCCAAAATTTTAGTGTTAGTGCCATAGCTACTGAATTACAGGGAACTATGATAGTTTGTTAAATGGTAAAGGGTGAACAGAAATGGGGGACAGTGTGACCTATTTTCCAAAATACAAACAGATCTAATTGTACAACTGTACCTGTATGTATGTATGTAAAGAAGACAGCATTTAAGGCCTTTAAGGGTATACATGTGTTATTAACATTGGGCATCCTGATGGAAGAGGTATAATTTACATGAGGGAGTGGCTTTGCTTATTTATTTATACAAGATTCTAATGCTTATAATAGAAAGTTTTTTGTAAGTTAAAAATTAATAGGCATATATATATATATATATATTTCATTGGATATTTTCTAAATAGATTTTAATCATTAGATGAAAAGCATGACTACAGAGTGTACAAAAGCCAGATGCAGCAGATATCCTGCTTCCTATTTGAAGACAATGACTCTATCTGATCTCTACACCTAAAAATTACCAAAAAGAATTTTATGAGAGTTAATGTGTTTATTCTTGATGTAACTACTTTTTAACTTTATTTTTAAAGAAGTTTTAGATTACAGAGAATTTACATTGAAAATATAGGGGATACCCATATACCCCACCCCATTCACCTCTCACCTTTTCCCCTATTAATAACATCTTACATTAGTATTGTACATTTGGTACAATTGATGAACAAATATTGAAACATTGCTACTAACCATGGTGTATAGTTTACATTATGGTTTATCCTTTGCACTGTACAATTTTATAGGTTTTGAGAAATGTATAAGGCCCTGTATCCATCATTGCAATATCATGCAGATCAGTTCCAATGTACTAAAACTGCTCTTTGTTCCATTTAGTCTTTCTTCCCCCTCCCCTTAGAACCTCTAGCAACCACTATTTTTACATCAATGCTGAAGGAACTATTAAGTGTGCATTTCTAGTGATAGGGAGTGGTTGTAGATGATGTGCACTTCAATAAGCAATATATTGGCCACTATAAGTCTCTTTTTCTCATATATTGCTCTCACCTGCTTTCCTAATGTGCTCTTCTTGAAAACTCTCCATTGTACACTCTAGGCCTTCTCAGAAGTCTGAACAAAAGGGGAGTTAACTGAGAAGATGCATCTTACAAGAAAAAAGAAGATTATGGGCAAAATGTCTTCAAGGAGTTGGAAACCATGAGCTATCCTCTGCCCAGCCTCTACCCACCTCCTACTGTAGTGTATCTGTGCTTCACAGGTTTTTCTTTTTCATGTTGGTAATGTAAAGATTAGCCACAACATAAAGCCCTCAATTACCTCTGCCTCAGAAGCTATTGTTCATTGGAGCTGTCACTATCTCTCTGCAAAATTAAAAAAATAAAGACACACTAAGGATGGATGTGATTGATCCAGAGGCCATGACCACCTTTCTGGTATCTCTGAAAGCTTCTCAGTGCCACTCTGGGTCTCATATATCAGGGAGATGGACATGCTTCTGGCACCTTCATGAGTTCACAGGCCCTGGGGCTAGATACTTGGCTATGACTTAGGCTCTGCAGCCCATTAGGGAATTCAGATCTGAATTTGGCTGACCCATCCTCACTTTTGATTATATAGATTGCTGTTGTTCAGTTCAGGTTTAGATAACTTTACATCTAATTTTTGCCTTTACTATGATCTGTGTTTTGTCTTTGTGGTGATATCAGGATAGGTCAGTTTATAGAACAGAAAAAAAAAAGCCAACAAGACTCAATGATATGTATAAAATCACAGAGGAAAATCTATGTAATATTTCTCATAAGGAAATCTTTGCAGGAATATATCTATGTTCTACTGGTTCTACTCTTATCCAGAAAAGTAAAACACTCCATAGAATTCTTCTACCTCAACTGCCACTTCTAGTAAACTAAGAGGAGACAATATATCATAAACCTGAATTCAATTTCTGCCTGTGAGGAAATTGCTTGTGTCATGAACTCACTATCTCACAATTCTGCTCCATCCTCCTGCAATGCCCTCCTTCTTTTCACTGCTTGTAGGTTGGCCCATTGTTCCCATGCAGGTAGGATTCCCACAGTTTTACACTGCTTCTGTTCCTTCTACTATAAAAGATGTCTGTTATATCATCCTTCAGAAACACACTTATCGTGAGCTGACTAGTCTGAGACCCTCTTCAGCATCATATGTCCCAATAATATCCCATTTCCCCTTCCTGACATACAGTATGGCTCATATTCAGGATCTTCTAGAACTCATTGTTCAGATAAGGATTCTATATTCTCCTGGCCTGGGTGAGACTCTGAGCCTGAACTGATATTCATTTCCTCCCAGGGCATGTAATACCCAGGAAGCTGGTGTAAGCTAGGGGCTGTAGTGAATGGAATGCTGCTTCTTAAAGAGCAGATGTATTGAAGTACCCTGAAGAGAGATCTTCACAGAAAGATTTCCAAGCACCCTGCTATTTAAAATTCAGGGTGTGTTCCCAAAATCTTTAAGTGCTTTACCTTCTGTTCTTGAGAATGTTCTGCTCTTAGTTGCTTCTGCCAGCCCTCCTGCCTCTGCAGCCTTTGACAGATCTTGCTGCAGTGTGATAAGCTCTTGTTTCTGTATTTCTGAATTCTCTTCTAAGCAGCAACAGATTTCTTCCTTCTCTTTCATTTCCTTTTTCATGTTCGTCATCAGGATTCGCTGGGCCAGTTGGTGGCACAGTCTGGGATGGCGCTGTTCTCAGCAGGACCTTTGCCTCTCCAGCATCTCCTCAAAGAGGATACAGCAGATGAATCCCTACATTACTACATGCTCTACATGTGCCAGTAATGCCTCTATGTAGGGGAACACGTGGCAACAAGCCACACAACAAAAGCCGTGGTGCCTGTTGACCAGCCAGCCTGGTGTCACAGCATTGGGCCTCTCATCCTCCTCCACATTTCCAGTGGACTCTGGTTCGCCAGTCTCAGGTTCATCTTGGAAGGGCTTTCAGTAGCTGAGCAAGGACTTGGTGTTGACTGGACTGGGGAGAAAGCTGATGGTGCTCTCTTTGGAAAGTTCAACCTCAAAGATCTGAGGTGTTTTATGCACTGGTGAATATGTGGTTTGGGTTTGCCCCTCCCCAGCTGCACCCCTTACACAGCACACTCTGGCAAAATATTTACACCTCACCATTGATGCTCTGAAGCAGATGGGTAGGTCTATGAAGTAATGGTCTTCTCAGTGGATGTTGAAGAAGACATCTCTGCTACCCTTGGAATCTTGCTGGGCCTGGAGCTTAGAGCCTTTGATAAGGTATCACTTTATAGGAAACATTTTTATTCTTTGAAAACACTATAATAAATATTGGGATTTTGTGTTTACAACTATAGCATATAAGCTCACTGCCTTTCCCCTGGCATGGGACATGATACCTAGGGTTGGGCCTATCTGGCACAGACTGATAAATACACTTCTAAGATAAGAATAGGAGGAAACTTCCTCAACATGATAAATGACATATATGAAAAAGACACAACTGACATTATAATCAATGGTGAATTGCTAAAGGCTTTCCCTTTAAGATTTGGAAAAAGACAAGGATGACCATTGTTATCATTTTTATTTAACATTGTGTTAGATGTATTTGCTCATACACTTAAGCAAGAAAAGAAATAAGTCATCCAGATTAGAAAGGAAGAAGTAAAATATTCACTATTTTCAGGTGACATTATCCTATATGTAGATAGCCCTGAAAAATTACAACAAGGCTTCTAGAGCTGATAAATGAATTAAATAAAGTGGCAGCATATAAGTTCACCATGGAAAAATCAAGTATTTCCATACACTAATAATGAGCCATTTAAGGAGGAAATTGAGAAAAAATTCCATTTCCAATATCAAATAAAAAGAAATGTCTAGGAATAAGCTTAACTAAAGATGTAAAGGACTTTTACACAGAAATCTTCACAACATTGTTGAAGGAAAACAATGATGATTTTATAAATATAAGAATATTTCATTTTCATGGATTAGAAGAGTAAACATTATTAAGTACCTACTTAAATCTTACGTAATTTGATATAAAGATTTAAAGCAATCCCAAAAAAATTAAAACACCATTTTTTTTCACCTAATTGGAAAAGTGAATTATGAAATTTGTTTGGAAGGTCAAGGGGCCTGGAATAGCTAAAAGCATATTGAAAAAGAAAAATGAAATTGGAAGAATCACATTACCTGATGGTAAAGCATACTACAAATCTATAAAGCCCAAAACTGCATGGTATTGACACAACTGAAGGTATAGTGAACATTGGAACCAAATTGAGTTTTCTGATTTTGAACCTCACATATACAGTCAACTGATATTTGGCAAAGCCACTGAGACCACTGAAATGGGACAGAATGGCCTCTTCAGGAAATGGTGCTGACAGAACTGGGTATGCATGTCCAAAATAATGAGAGAGGATCAACATCCAATGCCCTATATAAAAATTAACTGAAGATGGATCAAAGACCTAAATATATGGTCCAAGAGTATAGAACTCTTTGAAGATAAGGTAGGGAAGTATCTATGAGATCTTGTATTAGGAAATGTTTTCATAAACTTACCTCCAAAGTGAGGAATGAAAGGAAAAATAGATAAATAGGACCTCTGCTAAATTAAAAACTTTTGCACTTCAAAGTCGTTTTTCAAGAAAGTAAAAACACAGCCTATTCAATGGGAGAACATATTTGAACCACTTATCCAATACGGGCCTAATGTCCCTCATATATAAAGAAATCCTACATCCCAAATATACAATGACAAACAACCCATTTTTAAACTAGATAAGAAATTTAAATAGACTCTTTTCCAAAGAGGAAATACAAATGGCTAAATAGCACATGAAAAGATGCTTAACATCACTAGCTATTAGGGAACTAGAAATCAAAACTACATTAAGATATATTACACATATTAGACTGGTGGATATTAAAAAAAAAACAGAACTACAAGTTTTGGAGAGGATATTGAGGTAAGGGAATCCTCATTCACTACTGGTGGGAATGTAGAATGGTGTAGCCATTGTGGAGGATGGTTTATAGTAGGTAACTATAAACTTGCCATATGATCCAGGAATCCTACTGCTGAGTATATACCCGGAGGAATTGAAAACAGGAACATGAATAGATTATACACACATCAATATTCATTATTGACATTAATAATGAGTGACATTATTCACTCTTGCCAAAAGTTGGAAGCAACCTAAGTGTCCATTAATAGATGAACAGATAATCAAAGTGTGGTACATACATAGAATAGAACATTACTCAGTTGTAAGAAGAAATGAAGTATTGAAACATGTGAGAACATGGATGAACCTTGAAGACCTTATGTTGAGTTAAGTAAGCCTGTCACTAAAGGGGAAATATTGAATGACCTCACTGATATGACCTAAGCATATTGAGCAGACTCACAGAGATAGAGTCTGGAAGATACGTTATCAGGAGACAGAAAGGTAGTAGAATGTGGGGAGCCAATGCTCAACATGGACAAAAGCCATAATAAAGTGGAAGGCAGTGGTTTGGCAGTAGGTGGCTGTGATGGTGGTGCAGGATTTAAATGAGGTTGATAAAGCTGGATTGTGAGGGTGAGGAGGATGGGGCTTTGGCTTGGACTGTCCATGGAACAGGTGAAGGGCTGGAGAAAGAAACAGGTTAACTCTGGGGAATTGTCAGTGAGTAGTTGAAACTACAATTGTGAGAATGTTCTATTGGCCAATATGGCAAGGAAGAATCACTAGGGCAGGGCAAGAGTGATGGGGTATATTTGGGATAAAGGTCACCTAGGGCATATTTCTATCGAATATGAATGTGTTCATCTTTTCATATGGTGTCATCTCAGTGGGTGGAGATCCACACAATAAACAAGAAAACATTACACTCCTATCATGTGGATTCCTGCTACATTCTCAAATAGAGGGACAAGAATTTCTTGAGGAAATAGGCAGTGCATAATAAATGAAAGCAGATCAGTATGTCATGCCTTGAATATTAATGCATGTAATTATGAACCTTATTCTTCCAAAATTGAAAATTAGTGGTTGCCATAGGTTCTGAGGAAAGGTGGCAGGAAGAATGAGGGTAATATAGGGCATTTTGAGGGCATTGGAGTTGTTATCCATGATCTTATATTGATGGATACAGACCATTAGACATTTTGTCAGAACTTGTAAGTGTACAGTGTAAAATGTAAACCATAAAGTAAAACATTGACCATGGTTAGTAACAAGCTTTGTTATTTTTTCATCAATTGTAACAAATGTACCATACTCTTATAGAATGTGAGAACGTGGCAAAGGTAGAGGGTGGGGTGTATTGGAATCCCCTTTATTTTTATGTGACTTTTCTGTAACCTAAAACTTCTTGGAAAATAAAGTGAGAAAAAGAAGACAATGGGAGAACACACAAATTGTCAATTTATGTATAAGAGACAATATCTTAAGTTAATGGAATGCAAAATGCAAAAAAAATTAATTAATTTTTAATCTTTTATTTTATTATTTTTGGCTTTGTTTTGGGAGAGGTTTTTGATTGCAGAAATGATGCAACTGTGGCAGGGGAGAATTGCTGGTGTGGCATGTCACTGGTGGGGGGATGTGTGCAGGGGTGTACCTGGGACTTACCTCAATGGAATATGAATGTATTCATGTGGTATGGGGGTGATGTCTCCATTGGTGGAGACCCACAGAATAACCAAAGAAGTATTGAATAACCATCCTAGGAAGTCCTGCTATATTTTCCAATAGAGTGACAAGAATTTCTAGAGTACATGGACAGTTCCATGAAAAAGAGGACTGACCAATAGGCCAGGCCCTTGATATTGAAGTGTGTACTTATGAACCTTCTTGTGAATTTGAAACTTTGCTTAATAATATATATTGCATAAGTTACTTCCTGAAAGCCTCTTATTTTCTCATATGTGGCCTCACTTTAAGCCAAAGTCAGCATATAAACTCACTACTTTCCCCTTGGTGTGGGACACGACTCCCAGAGATAAAGTTCCCTGGCACCAAGGGATTATTACCAAGTGCCATCTAGCAATGCATTTGGATAAAGACCTAGACCAAAAGTGGGAAAGATTAAATACAAATAAATTTTTATGGCTTTGATTTCAAAGTGAGTTGGGAGATCTTTCCAGAGGTTATGTGTATGCATGTCTCAGGAGGATCACTCAGGTGTAATAATAAATGGACATGGAACTTGTTCACTCCTAGATTCTACATTTGTGGCTGGAGATAACAGATGTCCAAACTTCACTTTAAAGAAAACACTAATTCTCTGGGTACAGTGCCTGCCCAAACATTTGCAGTTCCATAATCAACTTCAGAAAAATGGAGGTAATCCCTTTTCATTAACACATGGAGAAATGAGGTTCTTAGAGAAAGGGCTTTATTGATGTCCACACAGAATGTCAGCAATTTGATCTGTTTACTCTCATGCCTGTACATAGCCTAAGCCCAGATTCCAGGAAAAATAGAAGAATGAGTCCCCTTTCTCCATCCCAAGGAAATTTAGGAGCTAATTTCTGCTGGAAAAATTACATGGAGAAATTGAGGACATTGTGTGAGATATTCCAACCATTCTTGATTACAATAAACCATACCAAGGGGTAGGAGAATATCAGTGGCACAAATCACCAATTTTAGAGTTGTTCCTACTGAGACTTGTGTGGCCATGGAAATATTTCCCACTCTGGCACTTAGACTCCCCATAACTAATAGAAAGTATCTGTCTCCAAATGCTATGAGAGTCCCACCAATATGATGTAAAGATGTGTACAAGAACTATCACAGAACATTTTTCATAATGGATTCAAAGTTAAAATCTGAATTCTCAGGAAAAGTCAAATGTATAGGAAATCTGTGGTATGTCATAAATTTGAATACCAGTCAGAAATAAGAATGAACTACTGAAATAAACAAAATCCTTATGTTGAGTGAATAAGCTTTACCCAAAAGTGTACATAGGGTATGATTCTGAAAATGTGAAGTTCCAGAGAAGGCATAATTCGTCCATTGTTGCAAACTATTAGAAAGTGTCATTGTCTGTCTAAAGTTGGACATTTACTGGGAGGGGACATGAGGGAACTTTGTAGAGTGAAGATTAATGGGTTAATATTTAATAACTTGATAGGGGATTGGCTTACATAGATGCATGCATCTGTTAAAATTCAGTTAAAATGTATGAATTCTCTTGCATGTGAATTTTAACTAAATTAAATAAAGTGTAAAAGTCTTACACACAAGTTGAATGCATTCTGAAATACTAGGAAAAATACTAGGGAAAATATTGTCTGTAACTTTCTTTTTTTCCCCATAAACAAGTATGAGTTTATTTTATAATGTATATATCTATATCCCACGTGGAAAATCAAGGCTGTTCATTCCGCATTCAAATGAACCAATATGCATGTACATTAAATGTTTTTCAATAGAAATAATTTTAAGTTTCTGGGATTTTCCCCTAAAACAAAAATCTCACAGAGTACCAATATTTTCTGAAATTGTGTCAATAAAAGAAGTAATTGTTAATGACAATAAATAACAATAACCATAAAATTAACAATAAAAATCTTAGTAAGAATTTTAATATTTTTTTACTACAGCCATGATTTCCATAGTTAAGTGATTCATAATTAATTTTTTATTTTTAAAAAAAATTAGATTACATAAATGGTATATCAAAATTATAGTGGTCTCCCATGTACCCTACCGTCTCCCCCTCCACCACTTTTCTCTATTAACAGCATCTTTTGTTAGTGTGGTACATTAGTTAAAATTGATGAATGCATACTGAAACATTGCTACTAACCATGGTCTATAGTTTACATTGTGGTTTACACTTTGTACCACGCAATTTTATAGGTTTTGACAAAGTGTATAATGGCCTGTATCTGTCATTGCAATGTCATACAGGACAATTTCAATGTCCCCAAAATGCCTCATGTTACACCTATTCTCTCTCCCTCCCCTCAAAATCTCTGATGGTCACTGCCTTTATATCAGTGATTAAAAATTCTTCCATGTCTATGATAATAATGTCTATTTAATCTATAGCTGCATCTTCCCCATGTTTGTTCATTACTCAATCTTAAGGATTTTGATATGCTGATGCCCACTCTGTTTCTGATTGAGAAAGGATTTAGATCCTATGGGTCAGATGGTTGGAACTATCTTGTTCACAGTTGTGGATATTCTGTTTTTTGTGATAGGCATTGTCCACCAACACTCTTTTGCTGATATTCAGGGCTCAACTGGCATACAAACAAACCAAAGATTTAAGTCTCTGGGACATGTATTTATTTGGTATAGTGCTAAATATAGATTCAAATAAAAGATACAGAAGAGACATCTATAGGGAAATTATAAGTCTAACTCTGTTATATTGGGAAGCATATATTCCAAAGTAAGATCCACTGACAGAGTGCTGAATTCCAATGATTATCTGCCCTGCCTATAATGTCTAGATATCTCTAGAACCCTCAGGAGACCCACTGTTTAAGGCACTGCTTACTTTGGCCATCGATGAAATCCTGCTGAGACATACATGAGCATAGTTTCTGGAATGACCCCCTGACTCACCTGAAATTGCTTAGCCATAAAAACTCATTTGTATTTAATAGTTCCCCCTTTTGGTCAAGGTCCTTTTCCAAATCCATTGCTAGTTGGAACTAGGTAATGATCCCTCAGTGCCAGGGAGACTCATCCCCAGGGGTCATGTCCCATGCCAGGTGAAAGGTAGTGCATTTTTATGCTGTTTGGCTTAGAGAGACCACATCTGAGCAACATGGAGGGTTTTAGTAGGTATCTCTTAGGCAATATATAATATCAAGGTAGGAAAGGCTCAACTATATCATAAAAACCATGGAGGAATGGCAAAAACTATTTGAGGGAGCTGCTGTGGGGATCCACAGACCAGGAGAGTGCTGCACATCATCCAGTAGGGAAAGAGACAGAGAGACAAAGATGCCAAATGAAGATAATGGGTTACTAGCCCTGTGGCTGGGAATGGCATATATACCCACACTCATGATGAAAAGCTTCTAGCTTTCTTTTAAATGGCTAAAAAATAAACTCATTTGTTGCAGTATGTGAAAAAAATTAAATTTAAACATAATTTTGATGTTTCCACCCCTATCCCATCAGGTCTCAGCTTGGTGTCCCAAGGTTAGAGAAGGTAGATTTGCTTGGGAACCAGGGGACCTGGGTCTGTGACTTAAACCCTGGTAAGGCTGTGGCCAGAGAAGTCTTGTCAGCAGGATCAGTGCTGAGAAGTCAAAGGAGGGGATACCAGCAGAAGTAACAAGCTTATGGAGCCTCCTCTGGCTCCTAGTCTCCTGTGTTCATATCAGGTACTGGGCCTGGTATTTTTATCATTGTCTCTGTGTATAGACCTGGCTAATCCATGACTGTGCTCTCAGTGCATCACAACATCTCTATGATGTCCTTTTGGCCCAGCTATGTCACCATTCTGCTTGACTCACTCCACAGAGTCCCCAGAGGCCCAGAATCCTTCCCTCCTCCACCTCACCTCCTCTTCCCCCTATCTGGTCAGATGTCCATACTTTATTGGTGAATTTATTGGGGATCAGAGAGGATGAAACATTCAGGATCACAACATCAGCTAGAAGCAGAGAAGGCCTGGAACTCAGTGATCTTAGGTCAGGGTGCAAAGAGCAGCTGGGTTTGTAGAGACCTAACTGGGCTGATTACGCACAGAGTATTTGTGGGCTCCAACTCACTGCTTTAGAACACACCCCTCAGAAGCCCTGCCCTGTGCAGTCTGTGGGGATTTCCATGGTTAGAGTAAAAAACTCTCAACAATCCTCTTTTTACATATTATCCATAAGGATGACAAATGTTTCCTCCTTTTTTTCCTTTTCAGTCCCCAAATGCAGTGGGTATTTTCTGCTTTTGACCATTATTTGGACACCAAGTAATACTTTATAAAACTTTTGTTTTAAAATTTAAGTTTATTATTCATACACTTAAACATAAGTGTGTACATAAGTTGTGAACTTACAAAACAAGCATGCATATCATCATACAGCACTCCCACACATTACCCCACCATGACCAACTTGCAATGTATGAAGCAATTGTTACAAAATATGAAAAAGCATCATCAAAACATTACTACTAACTATAGCCAATATCTTACATTTGTCATATGTTCCCCCAACCCACCGAGTTAATGATACCCTATATTAGTATTATATACTTGTTATAGTTCATGAGAGAATGATCTCATATTTGTTCTGCTAACCACAGTTCATCTTCTGCCACAGGATTCATTGTGTTATACAGTCCCATGCTTTGTAAAATCCAGTCAAAGTATACACTCAGTGGCTCTCAACTTCATCACAGTGTTGTGTGCTGTCTTCACCTCAGTCAACTTTAGAAGGTTTACAATATTCCAAAAGGAAAAAATTCCGTACCTCCTCATATCATGTATTTGGTTTTCAAATTTAGAGGGGATGGGCATCTGATTGCATAGATCCTTGTATCTCTCACAGAAATTTCACTGTGTATTCACTGTAAAAAAAAAAAAGTTGTCATCAAGTTGCTTTGAAGCTGGACTGCCTAAGTTTTGTTTCCCCTTGTCACTGGCCATCACTGTCTTTGGCCAGTATGTGTATTAAACTACCTTTGCCTTTTTACACTTACATAAAGAAGAGGAAATGGAACCTGATTCAGAGGCTCTTGTGAGGAAACTGCAGGAACAAAGTCAAGAACACAGAGTAATACCTGTGCTGTTACCAATTTTAGCCCAATTTTTAAAACAACTTGAGCTGGCCTTTGTTTCACAAATCCAAGTTTCTGGGAGTTTGTAACAGCAGCCCTAATGATAAAAACTGTTATTGTATTAGTCTGCCAAAGGGGTGCAGATGCAAAGTATCAGAAATCTGTTGGCTTTTATAAAGGGTATTTATTTGGGATAAAAGTTTATAATACCAAGGCTGTGGAAAGTCTAACTCAAGGCAAAATGAGGGGTGCATTCTCACCAATGTCAGATGCCATGTGTTCAAGCAAGTTGGTGGATTATCTCAGCCTGGTCTCTTCTCTGCTCTGGGTTTCTTCATCTTCTTGAACTCTGTAGATCCAGTCTTTTGAGACTTCATACTTAAGTGATCCTTTAGCCCTCTTTGTCTTTGTGTAGGACGTGTTTCTATCTGGGCCTTCTATATCAGTCTCAGATGTTCTGCTCTCTTCACAGTGTCAGCTATAATCCATCAGGTGAATGGCTCATTTCTCCTTGGGGCCTCAGGTGTTTGAGCCTTCTTCTTTCTGTCACATGGCAGGATGAAAAATGACAGAGGTTTCTCTTTCTGTGTGTCTTTTTGAGTGTCCATTTATAACAGATCCAGCAATGGGGTGAGGACTCAAACTGAGTCATGCCTTAACTGACATAGTCAAATCAAAAAGGGCAAAAAGCAATCTTAACAGGTAATATAATCAAAGAAAACTCAACTGCAGGTAATATAATCACACCCAGAAGAACAGATCAGTTTACAAACATAATATTTCTCCTTTTTGAATTCATAAAACTGCCACAGTCATATATTGCAGAGTGGTCTTATAGAAGCCTGTTGGACCCATACTTAGAGTTTGAAAGGACAAAACATTTCTCTGTAAAGCCTTGGGCGTTGTCTCTCCAGACTTGCATTGTAACTATGAACTCTAAGATATCAGTACATTTTAGCATACTTTAACTTGGCCATCCCCAAGGAAGATAAAAAGGAAAGTGACTGCCTCCTTGTCTATGATTGTCAAATAGTTTCCTGTTGTTTTCTGGGTTAGTAGAAGTGCAGTACTGCTGAGGTTCTTCAATACCCTGCAGTTCTAAACTTACAGCCAAGTGATAGGGTAGTAAAAGAAGATTTGAGAGAAGTGTGAGGCTCTCTCACCAGCTATAATGTTATAGGAGTTTCTACCTTTAATAATATCTGTTTTTTAATGTAGTGATTAATGACTAATAATGTATTTTGGAAAAGAGGCAAGAGATTTCATTTCCAGTGGTCAATCCACCTCCAGGTACACAAGAAACTATCAGAGCACAGTTAGAGCCTCTTCTGGGAATCTGCACTAAATTGCTTTCATCACCTTCCATCCAAGCTCAGAAACTGCCTGGGGAATATAAAATATGTTACAGTAGCCAAGTGTTGCCTGGCCTCTGCAGGTATATAATCTGCATGTGAAATGGCTGCAGGCTGGGACAGGTGGAATGCATCTATATCAGAAGCTGGGTTCCTGGTGAAGGCACATAAAAACTTCCTTCCCATGTGCTGTCACCTCATATTGAGGAGGAGTGCAGTTCTCATTCTCTTCTGCAAAAGTGGGAGCACATAAGTGTTTCCACTCTGAAAAAGCTGATAGAGACTGCATAGATGCTGAAAACATTTCAGGACAGAAATACTGGCAGTATTTCAGGCAAAAGGCCATGGTAACTATTTATTTTGGGGATTTCCCTCCAATCAAGCTTATGTTGATTCATTAGTATTTAGATTTTAGCACACACTCATAAATCACAAAAGCTTTTCAATCATCTGTTTTAAAATAATAAAATATACAGTGTGCAAAAATGAATGCAAGACAATCAGAGATATCAGAAACCATGATCCATTAAAAGGAAGAGGATAAAAATCCAGAAAACACCAATGAAAAAGACAAGAAACTGGACAAATCAAATGATGCCTTTTTCAAAATTTTCAAGGAGATGAAGGAAAATACAGAGAAAGAATTCACATGTATCAGGTAAACAGATAATGAGATATATGAGAATTTTAGTAAATATTGGGAGTGATATTCTGTCACTTTGGCCATATCATATTACTTAGAAGTGTGTGAATAAATCCAGGTTACATAAAAAAAGAGGGGATTACAGAAGGATACATATTCCAAGGTGGGGCCCTTGGAAGATACTACATGTTATCTTCCTCATTTGTGGTAATCCTTCCATTTTAAGTTCATGCATTAAGTTCAGGGGACACCAGCTCTGGAGTTTTTAATATACACCTGATAAAGTCCCTGAGAAATAGGTGCTAGAAGGCACCCATGGTTCAGGTAGTGAGAATGGGGAAACCCAAAGGGCACAATGACTTGACCAGGCTCATAGAAAAAGAAGAAGTAGAGCTGGGTCTTAACTCACTTCTTTCTCAATCATGGGGTACTAAATTTCCCAGGCCTTCCTATGAGACTGCAGAGAAGAATGTGTTTTTGTAAATATAGACTCAAGTAAATGACATGGGAAATGAGGATGAAGATTCAGCAGGCCAAGGGGACTTAGGATATATTTTGTCCAAAGAAAGGGCACAGATAAAGGGAGTCTATTAAGTGACATCATTTCTTTGCAGATATAGCGCAACAGAACTTGGAACCTTGGTAACTGGGAACCCACATTCTACAGATAAACCTCATGAGGTTGCTGTGAACATGTAAGGAGAAAACATGGTGTGTTGAACAGCAGACTCACATATCTTCTTGGAAAGTTCTCTCCTGTTCCTGGCTTTGGAATAAGGAGTGCTGGGTGTTCTGTGGTTTTTCATATTTATTATTTTCCTTTCTTCTATGAAGAAGTGCTCTGACTCCCACCTCACTGACCTTTTGGCCATGGTAACACTTATTTTTACATTTGTAAAGGAGGTTTGTTATTTCATCTTTGAAATCAAGGCCCTTGGAGTAGATAGAACAGTGGTAGCAGGTGGGTGGCAGGGTTATTCCTGGTCCCCTTGGTCTCCTACAGGTGGCATATATTATTGATTTCTGGGCTTGGAGAGACAAATGACAGAATTTAGTTGCATGGAAGAATTGAGGGGAGGGTCAATTGAATCTCTGTATAAAAGCCAAAAAGAAAACTTTATCAATTGAAAAGGGTAATATGTATTTGTTGTTAATGACAAACATTAGACCTAAATATTACATTAAATTCCCATTTTGGTTATACCCTGGTAGTTGTGTTTTTTCTTTCATATCCTGCATCAACTTAAATGAGATGCAGTCTTTCTCAGTAGTCATTGAAATAAGAAATCTTACAGGGTCAATAGTGTATTTTATGAGTTGCTAATTGTGGATGCTTCTTAGTTATTCCCCTAATTCCTAATGGCTCCAAGTGTCACCCAGACACCCAGTATGGCTCAACTCTGCTAGGTTGGCCTTTGCCAGACAGCCAACAGGCTGATAAAAAACTCTGGCTCAAAAAGCTCAGGCACTTGTTGACATGGCACAGCTGTCCTTGAATGTGTCTCTGTGGTTTCAGGATAGAATTGTGAATGATTAACTTGTCCTTGGTCCTTTGGAATGTTGTAATGCTGCTATGGAGGCAACCCCACTACTTATTAACTAAAAACAAATTTTTAGAAGGAGCCAGTCACTAGACATAACATTTGCACATATCCCCTGTAAAGGTAACATCAAGTTAAAGGTGATGTGTACTGAAACCTTTATTGTCCTGTTTAATGTGCCATGAGTAGAATTGAACAAAGGCCCTTCAAGACACTGTGTCTCTCCTGCACAAGGATGGCCACACTCCCGCTGGATGGATTTGGTTACTTTCAATGAGGTCATTCCTCACAATTTGCAAGAATCATTTGAGTTCTGAGGTTTGGAAACCCTTAAAAAAAGATAGTCCCCAAGCTGCCATTTGAAGTTTTACTCAGGAGAGGAAGCTCTGCCTGCAACCATTTTTCCAATTGGAACTCTGACCGGCTGTCAAAAGGGACTTTCCAGCTTCATTAGAGACCAGATGTTGGGCTTTCCCCTGTT
The DNA here is from genome assembly GCA_029593785.1 of Cabassous unicinctus. Taxonomy (NCBI): domain Eukaryota; kingdom Metazoa; phylum Chordata; class Mammalia; order Cingulata; family Chlamyphoridae; genus Cabassous; species Cabassous unicinctus. Next base: position 29,630 of record JAQZBX010014883.1, read on the forward strand.
TTAGTGTATATATTTTCATTCTTTCCTATGTATTTAGTTGATTATTTTCTTTAGTGATTGCTCAATTGTTATAATCCTTTGATATAAACACAAACTCTTTTAACTAAATAAATTTGCCTTTTCATAGCATTTAGAGTTTCTGCTTCTTCCTTAACAAAACACAAGTGCAGGGAAGCGGGTGTGGCTCAATCGATAGAGCTCCCATTTACCATATGGGAGGCCCTGGGTTCACTTCCCGGGCCTTCCTTGTGAGGGCACGCCGGCCGGCCCGTGCAGCCGGGTAGGCTGATGCAGCAAGACCTCACAGCAAGAAGCAGGTGTGGCTCAATTGATAGAGCCCCCGTTTGCCATGTGGGAGGCCCCAGGTTCGCTTCCTGGGGCCTCCTTGTGAGAGCAGGCTGGCCTGCGGTGCGGTGGGCTGATGCAGCAGGACCTCACAGCAAGGGGGAGATAAGCAGACACGGAAAAAGACACACAGCGAATGGACACAGCAAGCACAAGCAGCTAGGGGGGGAGAAATAAATAAATCTTAAAAAAACAACAACAACACTAGTGCATGTCATTATGGTAGAGGATGGGTATATTATTGCATCTTAGGGTTACCATTGGCTGAGAGTGCAGTGAGAATCAACCAGCAGAGACCCACTTTTATGGGAAGAGTTCATCTAACTAAGTCTTTGACAGAATTCTCCCTTTACATTTGAGACTACTTGACCAAAGAAGAAATCCCAGATGGCCAAGGCAGTCATTTGCTGACGTCCCCCAGCACCTAAAGGGTAGAAGGTCTTCACCCTGTTTAGGTTCTGCCAGTTGGTGCACCAGGATCCTAGCTAAACCTGATTTCTCATGGGAAGGGGTTATATTGGTTCAAGACAAAAAAACAGGGGCCTGGAATGTGACAGTTAGACCACAGAAAGGGAAGAGCTGGGCTGAAGTCCTTTAGGACTTCAACATCTGAAGGTCTGAGGTCTCTATCTAAGGACAATGGACAGTGTGGCCATTTAGGCCTGGCTTCTACAAAAGAGTCAATGATTTTTTTAAGAATTCCATTCTGATAGTACCCTTTCTGACTAGTTCTGCACTAAGTAGTCACTGAAGGATTGAGTGAACCTACAAGGATCTTCAAACATCCCCTCCCATCTGTTTAAAAACTGCACAGATATCTATGAACAGACATGAGGACTGGAGGCTTTTTCTGCCTCTCCAGTTTTGACTGATGGTGTCTGTGTCACCCTGTTACATGTTCTTGTTCCCCATCCTGAAAGGCTCACTAGGTCCATGAAGAGGTCCATGATCAGCACTTGCATCATCATATCAACCTGAACATTGACTGAAGACTCCCTAGTGGAAGACCAGCTCCTTCTCAGATTCTGTGCCCATTGAGGATCTGACCAGCAAGGCATAGTTCAATTATGCTGACAGAATCCTAAGATCCCCTTTTTATTCAGGTGTGCCTTTCTATGGAGGATAAAAGCAAGGGAGGGAACAAACCTCTGTAGATGCCTAAAAAGTCACAACACCATCTATACATTTCAATGAGAAATACCTTGAAACTCTGTTAAAAATATCTTCTCAAGTACTCATGTATCTTTCTCCCAAAGAGGCCATATGTTGGGTCAAAAAAGCCAGATCACAATAAATTAAAGAAGAATGAATCTATACAAAGCAAATTTCTGATCATAATGAAATGAAGCTTCAAATTAATAAAACAAAATGGGAAAATTAAAAAAATATGGATATTAAAATCCACTCAAATAAGTGGGTAAAGCATAGAATTGCAAGAGAAACCAGTAAATATCTCAAAATGAATGAAAACAAGAACACAACATATCAAAACTTATGGGATACAGTGAAGGTAGTCCTGAAATTTATAGCCCTTAATGCTTATATTAAAAAGGAAGAAAGAGGGACTTCCAGGAAGATGGCATCTGAATAGGGAAGCAGGGCTTACCTCTGTCACAAAAACAACAGAGGAAGCCAAAAAGCTGTCCAAAGGACTTGTTTTGGGACTCTTCAGGCCAGGTGAGTGTTGCATAAACCAAAGGAGGGTGAGGGACAGAGAGGTGAAGAAAGCAAAATGAAATCTGTGAATGACTTACTAATCCTGGGTTAACAGAGGTCTTCTTCCCTGGGAAGAGCTAAGGTGTGTCAGAGGTGTGTCAGAGAATGGTTTCCATTCAGATAATTTGAGCAGAAGAGCCCAGTTTGAGTCTTGTCTCTGACCAGAAAAGAATCACCTGAAAGTGGATGTTGAAAGAGTCACCTCCTTAGAAATATTTGCTAATGAGCACCATCTGCCAGCTGGCCAGGAAACTGCAAGAAAAAAAAATTCTTATAGGTGTCTCTAGTATCAAACTCCTGGGGGAAGATCTGCACTGCAGATCTATTTTGATAATATAAGCTGGGCAAGTTTAGAGACTTAGAATAAGTTGAACCAAAAATCAAAAAGAGCTGTGAGACAAAACCACTAGGCAAGAGGGAGAAATTGAACATCAGAGTAAATTCACTAACATATTCAGATGCCTAGACACCAGCAAAAGTTGCAAGTCAATATAAGAAATAGGAAGACATGGCTCAAATAAAGGAACAAACAAAAATGGTGATGAGATACAGGAATAAAGATGACTAATCAAAGATAATCACACAAATATCATAAATCAATTGAAGGAGTTGAAACAAATATGACTAAAGAAATAAAGGCTATTAAGAAGAAGCTAGGTAAACATAAAGAAAAACATGAAAGCCTGCAATAAAAGTATCATAGCTTATGGGAATGAAAGACAAAATGGATGAGATTAAAAATAATCAAGGTGTTATAAGGACTACATTTTTAAAATAGAATTCATTGTCTTACAGTTCTGGAGGCCATAAGTCCAAATTGGTTTGGTCTGAGATCAATGTTTCAGTCAACAGGAAAATATTCCATCTGGAGACTATAAGGAAGAATCGATTTTCTTGTCTATTCCAGCATGTAAACTTCATTCCTTTAGACTTTTCCAGCTTCTGGTAGCTTTCAGCATTCCTCAGCTCTTGGTTCCTTCCACGATCTTAAAAGCCAACACATCTACTCAGACCAGGGATATTCCCAGAATCCTAGGTCATGATTGAATCTCACACATTTTCTTTTATTGTTTATTTTTGTTGCATTTCTACTAGGACATAAGAGTGAAGGTGGGAAGCTTGTATATTTTATCAATTAGTCCCCAGATAATTCAGGTTCTGGAATATTTGAAAAGTGTAATAAATATGTGATATTGAAATAAATAACCTGATGAGGATCCAAAACCTATTACACAGTTTATGCCATTAACCTAGCTCATTTTCATGTAGATACACTTTCAAAATGGGTCTACTTCTTGTGGAACTGTTTCTTCCTCTAAAGCATTTAAATATTAGTGCCATTTATTCTTCTCAAAGAGTGGATATTTAGAGGGAAAATAAGCCAAAAGAATCAACAAATATTAGTACTAATTGGAATAATTAATGAATGATGGTATGTATACCTTATCAATTCTGAGGCATTTTGAGAATGAGAACTACCTCTTATCTCCAGTGATGTTCCACCTCCTTATCTCCTGAGATTTCTCTGTATTTTTTGTCACAAGTCACTTGGCAACTAATTTTAATTGTAGTGAATATCACATTTCCTCACTAAAAGATTGAGCAAGTTTTCATTCCCAGATACCCATCTTATTCCAGGTCTGAAAACATTACTTTCCTTATCAAATTTAAGTTAATTTACATCCTATATAACTTAAAATAGCAATAATGGCATTTAAAAGTGAAAATTTATGCACCATCAGGCATTATTAATTTATCTATTTTTTCATGTTCCACTAATTACTGTTATGCACATACATATTAAGCATATATAAAGTTACAGCACATCATTTTTTATTGTCCATCGTTTAGTTAATATTCAATGTTATTTTCAGATTCACTCTAGTCATTATAATTATTTAATGAGCACCATCTGCCAGCTGGCCAGATACATGAAAAATAGAATCTCAATCATATTAGACAAATTACAGGAACAGCTTTTACTTCTCATACTTTTGCAAGTATTGATTTGAAGAAAAGTTTCACATTCTTCCTACTAATTGTTACAAAATTCTGCATGCAACATAACCAGATCACTTCACAATCTGACATTATTATCCTAATAATATTTCAATAAAAATAAATTAGGCAATATTCTGAATAGTGTGGGAAAGCATGTTTTGTTAATGGTTTTTCCCTTTCTGATATTTTTGAGGCAACACTACTTGAATATTTATTCACTTTTATTTTAGGATTGTCTTTTCTTCATTAAGAAAATGTTCATGCTGAAGAAGAAATTTGAAATCACTATTAACTTTCCTCCATTCATTACAGTGAGATATAAATAAAGTAATTTTCATACTTATTTCATTGAATAGTTGCTCCAGCAAAAATTATCCGCTGTTCCTCTAGAGTCTTCTGTTCATGCTAAAGATTTTCCTGTCTGATTTTCAGTTGTAGGAGTTATTACTAAACTGTGTTTTTCTTCTGTGCACTTAGGCTGAAGCTCAGCATAAATGTCCTCCTGGTAATATACACATAGAGTTCTTCCCAGTTTAATTCATTCATGCCTAAATTACAAATAAAGGTATTTATAATAGATGACATTTATAGAATTATACTCCTGTGTGTGTTTTCTCATTTGTTTAAACAATAGTCTATGTATGAAGCCTATTCCATATTCATTACATTTATATTGTGAGTTTGCTCATGTTTTCTAAGATTAGAACTCTGACAGAAGTCTCTCCCACATAGATGGCATTCATAAGATTTCTCTGCACTGTGCATCATCTCATGTTGTCTGAGGGTAAAATGTTGACTGAAGGATTTCCCACATAGACAATATTCACAAGGTTTTTCTACTGTGTGAGTGTTCTCATGTTGCCTAAGCAAAGATTTATTGAAGAGTTTCTCACATATATGACATTTGTATAACTTTTCTCCAGTGTGATTTTCTCAGGTTTTCTAATATTTGAACTTTGTTTTCCCACAAAGATGGCCTTCAGAAGGTTACTCTCCAGTGTGAGTGTTCTCATGTTGTCTAAGGACAAAAGATTTACTGAATGCTATCCCACATACATGACATTTGTATGTATAGTGTGGGAAAGCATGTTTTGTTAATGTTTTTTCCCCTTTCTGATATTTCTGATGCAACACTAGTTGAATATTTATTCACTTTTATTTTAGGATAAAAGTTTTATTTCTCTCCAAAGTGATTGTTCTTGCACATACATGATGTTTGTATCCTTTCTCTACAGTGTGAATTTTCTAATGCTGTCTAAGAGAAGACCTTTGTCTAAAGACTTTAAAACATCCATGGCATTTGTGTGGGTTCTCTACAGTGTGAATTCTTTCACGTTGTCTAATGTTGGAAGATTTTCTGAAAGTTTTCCCACATATTTGACATCTGTATGTTTTTCTTCAGTATGAGTTCTCACATGTGGCCTCAGTTCAGAATTTTCTCAAGGCTTTCCCATGTTGCTGACAGTTATATGATTTATTTGTAGTGTGGATTTGATTACACTGATTAAAAGATAACAGGTCATTGGGGACTTCTTGAAATTGTTAGCTGATATAGGGTTTCTTTCTCATATGAGATAACACATATTGAATCATTGTGGTGCTATGAATGAAAACTTCTCCCAAGACATTAAATTCTAGTGGATCCTCCAGAGTGTAAGAACTTGTCTGTTGGAAGGAGAAGAGTTTGCTAAAGTTTGCTCACAAATATTCATTAACTTAATTCTCTATGTAAGAAATCAGAATTAATCATTCAGTTTGTAGGTAAAATTTTTCACATTAATTGCATTAAAAAGGTGTGTTATTCTTTTGAACAGATTCTATCTTTCAGGTCATCTCAATTTCATAGCCATTTAAATACTTTGAAAGACTTTGTTATGTTTCAAAGACCAGAGATATGCCATGATTTTTCAATTATTCTTGTATAAGTTCTCATTTTATAATTTTGAGGACAAATTAATTTTCCCCTAAAATTAAAGTTTCCAAAATTTTTGCTGGGAGAATGTTTTATCACATCTTTATTTTAGCATGATGATTTTTCTGAATCCATTCCCAAGTCTTTATTTGTATGACCTGGGTTAATACACATCAAATTTACCATTGACAAGATGGTAGATGAGGCCTAGCTGCAGATATGGTGCATGGATATAATTTCTTCTTTTCAAGATCACATTCCATGCCTGAAATGACTGAGGATCATGGAGCCTAGAAAGCAATGGTATGCCATATTTAAGGTGCTAAAAGATAATAAAAAACTGCCAAACAATAAATCTGTACCCAAAAAAGCTGGCTTTCAAAATGAGGGATAGTTCAAAATATTCACAGATAAACAGAAATTAAGAGAGTTTGTCAACAACAGACCTGACCTTCAAGAAATATTAAAGTGAGTCCAACAGGATAAAAGAAAAAAACAGGAGAGATGGCATTGGAGGAGAGAGTAGAAAGGAAAATTGTTAGTAAGAATAACAAAAAGGATAAAAAGATAAAGACAAAATCCATCATATATAAACTTAAAAATAAAATGGCTAATATAAGTACTGTCTTGACTGTAATACCATTAAATAATAATGGATTAAACTCTCCAATAAAAAGACACAGACTATAAGCATGGATAGGGAAATATAACCCATCTCCATGTTGTCTACAAGAAACTCATCTTAGATCCTGGTACTCAAGGAATTTAAAAGTGAAAGCTTTGAAAATGATTTTACATGCAAAAAATAACCAGAAAATGGTGGGAGTAGCTATACTAATATCAGAGAAAATATACTTTAAATGGAAAACTTTTGTAAGAAACAAAAAAGGAAACTATATATTGATATAAGGGGTAATGTATCAACAAGAAAGAGCAATCATAAATATTTATACAACTAAACAAAATACACTGGACAAACAATGGATAAACTAAGAGGAGAAATAGATGCCTCTACAATTACAGTGGGGGAGACTCATACACCATTATCAAGATTATACAGAACATGCTGATAGAGGGTTAATTAAGAATTGGAGACCTGAAAAATACATTAGAGGATCTAGACCTAAGAGAAATATACAGAACATTAGATCCATGTACAAGATACACAATCTTCTCAAATGCATGTGGATCATTCTCCAGGATAGACCACATGATAGGTCACAGAAAACGTCTTAAAGAATTTAGAAAGATTGAAATTATGCTAAATAAGTTCTATTACCACAATGGAATGAAGCTGGAAATCAGTAAGGGGCAGAGAAGCAGATTAGGCAAAAAGATATGGAAATTAAACAACTCATTCTTAAACAGTGGGTCAAGGAAGAAATTGAAAAAGAAATGAGTAACTACAATGAAATGAATGAAAATTAGAACACAACCTATGAAAACCAATGGGATGCAGCTAATGAAGAGCTGCAAGGGAAATTTATAGCCATTAATGCCTATATTGAAAAGAAGAAAGAGCTAAAATCAGAGACCCTAATGCACCTCTCAATGAACTAGAAAAAGAACAACAAACTAAACCTAAAGCAAGCAGAAAGAAAGATATAAGAAAGATTAGAGCAGAATTAAATGAAACTGTAAATAAATAAAAACACTAGAAAAATTAACAAAACCAAAATTTGGTTCTTGAGAAGATTAATCGAATTGACAAACCTTTAGGTAGATTAACAAAGAAAAAAAGAGAAGAAAAAAATACATAAGAAAAGGAGAGAGGGGATATCACCAGTGATCCCATAAAAATAAAGAGTATCATAAGAGGGAACTTTGAAAAATTGTATACCAACAAGGTGGATAATTTAAATGAAATACCTATGTGCCAGCTGTGCCTGGAATCTCAGTGGAGCTGCAACTCCTACCCTACAGCTCAATGGACTCATCCAAGTAACCTGGTGAGGAGACGACGATGGACAACAGACATCCCAGGGAATGGAGAGGGCCTGCAGCTGAAGGCAAGATAATCCCATCCATTATATCCATGGGATTTAAGCCCTCTCTCAGTTGGAGGTGGAGTGGACATCACCTTCCAAGTCCCCTCAGGATTGGGGGAGGAGCTGTGGACTAGAGTGGACTTGGTGGTGTTCTGCTGTAGACATATTGTGATTCAAGCAATGGAAGAAATTGTAACAGTAAGGTGGAGCCGGTGGCCACTGGACATTTTTGGGGCAGGGAGAGGAGGGGCAGTTGAAATACTCGGGTTTTTTTGGGACTTTAGGGGTTGTCCTGAGTGGCGAAGTGGCGACGGATGTAGGCCATTTTCGATCAGAATATACCATGCAGAACTGGGTGGGAGAGAGTGTGGTCTGTGATGTGAACTGTGGTCTATGCTCAGTGGCAAGGCCCCAGGATGTGTATATCCATTGCAGGTGTTGTACCACATGGATGAGGAATGGTGGTGTGGGATGTTGTTGGAGGTGTGGGTGGTGGGGAACATGGGAATCCCTGTAATTTCTGAGTAATATTTAGGCTATCTAGGC
>JAQZBX010014884.1:0-22824 GCA_029593785.1 Cabassous unicinctus
TAAGCCTATATAGAAAATGAATTTCTTTAGATCTTTGTAAGAATTTTAAAAAGTAAACTACAAGCAGGAAACTACTGCCTAAAAGATAGTTCAGGATCTTGATGACTCTTTAGCTAAAAACATAAAGTTTAACCACAAGTCTAGCATATCTAATCTTAGACATCAGAGCAAGAACTACTATGCCGTAAGTTACTGTTCTAAAGGGTATGTGAAAGAACAAAATATATATTATTTATTCCAACATCCCTTTATCTCACTCATTTTCAAAATCATCATCAAAACTCATGGTCAAAGGATGAGTGGCTCAAATTTTTTTCCATATTTCTTTCTAATTGTTCTTCCAAAACTACTGTTATTCTTTTTGTGTGTGTTTAGGTGGGTGGGATATATATATTTTTTAATTTAAAAGAACCTTTAGATTGCATAAATGTTACATCAAAATTATAAAAATATGGGAGCGAATTTAGCTCAAATGATTGAATGCCTGCTTCCCACATGTGAGTTCCTGGGATCGGTTCTGCATGTATCCTAAAAAATAAGTAATAAAATAAAATAAAAATATAGTGGGTTTCACATGTACCATACTGCCTCCTCCTCCTACACTTACCCACAATCACTCTTTTCACTAGTGTGGTATACTTGTTACAATTGATGAACACCTGATGATACATTGCTACTTACCATGGAAAATTACATTATAATTTACACTTTGCCCCACACAATTTTATAGGATTTGACAAAATGTATAATGGCCCTTATCTGTCATTGCAATTTCATGCAGGATAATTCCAATGTCCCCAAAATGTCCCCATGTTACACCTCTTCTAACCTCTTCCTCCCCTCAGAACCTCTGGTGGTCAGTGCCTATGTATGCATGATAAAAGTTCTTCTACTGCTCGAATAATGTCTACTTTAGTCCATTGTTGCATTCACCCCCTTATGTTTGTTCATTACCCAATCTTGAGGATTCTAGAATTGTGATACCCACTTTGCTTCTGATTGAAATGGGGCTTAGAGCCCATGGAGCAGATGTATGGAAATGTCTTGCTTATAGTTGTAGATACTGTCTGTTTTTTGCGATAGACATTCTCTATCATCACCATTTTTTTAGTCATGTTTGGTGAGTCCAATAAACCAAAAGTAGGTATTCCAGTGCTGCTTAGATTCTGGGCTCAAATGGCATATGAACAGATGAAGTTTTAAATCTCTGGGACAAATATTTAATAAGTATAGTGCTAATTATAGGCTCAAATAAAACAGGCAGAAAGCCAGGGGTAGGGTCATTATGAATGAGTCTAATTCTGTTACATAGGGGAGCATATATTCTGAATAAGACTTCCTGGCTTGGTGCTGCATCCATGATATTATCTGTCATGCCAATAGATGCAAGATTCCTCTCCAATTCTCCTGGTTATGAAGAGTTCTGATTCTGGGTCACAAGTACTGCTTACACAAAGAAGTATGTCCTTAAAACTCTCTTAGTTATCTCAAAAGAAACATTATTTGTGGCCCTTTTTGTGCAGTTGTCTGAAGTAAACTTTGGTAACTGGTAGTCATCAATGCAGTCTTCAAATGTCTGAAAGAATTCAGATAGTAGAAAGCAGCAGACTTCTCTGAACACCTTCATCACATCTGTTTGTGTTGATCATGCTGTCAGTTTTTGCATAACAAGACATCCCAAAATAAATGGATTATGATAATGGCTTTATTACTATATGGCAGTTTATGATATGGAGTTATTTTAATCTTTCTGGCTCCTCATATATCTTTGATCATATGTGAATCATCAGTGGTTGTGATTATGTTCTTCCTTAAACCCTCTCATTATTGGCTCAATTGGCTATAGGCTGGGCTAAGATGACCTTAAGTGGGACAACTTTCTTCTCCTACACATGCCCTTTCATCATCCAGTTGGTTTTCTTGGCTTGATCACATAGCTGAGATAGGATTCCATGAGGGAGCAACAGAAACACACCAATGGAACTGAATCAAGAACTCAAAAAATTGACCCTCATATCTACAGTTGAGCGATTTTTGACAAGACTGTTCCTTCTATCCAGCTCGGCCAATACAGTCTATTCAACAAATGTTGCTGGAGGAAGTGGACAGCATTATCCAAAAAAACAAAAAGACCACTATCTCACACCTTATACAAAAGTTAAATCAAAATGGTTCAAGGTCCTAAATATAAAAACAACAACCATAAAACTCCTTGAAGAAACTTCAAGATCTGGTGGTAGGCAGTAGTTTCTTAAATCTTACAACAAAGAATGAGCAACAAAATAAAAAATAGATAAATGGGACCTCCTCAAAATTCTACACTTTTGCCCCTCAAAGGAATTTGTCAAAACAGTAAAGATGCAGGTGACTCAATGAGAGAAAATATTTGGAAATCACATATCTTATAAGGCTTTTATACCCATGATGTGTAAGGATATCATACAACTCAAAAATAAAAAGACAAACTATCTGATAAAAAAAGAAATAGGCAAAGGCCTTGGAAAGGCAACTGTCCAAGGAAGAAATACAAATGGTGAAGAAACACATGAAAAAATGTTCACCATCACTATTGATTAGGGAAATACACATCAAAACTAAAATGTGATATCCTATCATACCTATTAGACTGCCACACCTATTAGACTGGTTGCTATTAAAATGTTAGAAAAGGGTAAAAGTTGCAGAGGATGTAGAGAGATAGGAATGCTTATTCACTTTTGGTACAGCCACTATGGAAACTGTTTGGCAGTTCCTAAGGAAGTTGAATATAGTCTTGCTGAGGAAACTGGCAATACCATTGCTAGGTATATACCCAGAAATACTGAGAGCAGTGAGAAGAATAGACAACTGCACACAGTTCATAGCATCATTATTCATGATAGCCAAAATTTGGAAACAATCCAGGTGTCCAGCAACTGATGAATGGATAAGCAAATTGTGGATTATACACACAATAGAATTTTATGCAGTGGCAGAAGATACATATGAAACATGGATCAACCTGGAGGTCATTATGTTGAGTGAAGCAAGTCAGACACAAAAGGACAAATAATGTATGATTTTCCTATTATGAACTAAATATATCATGTGAAATATAAATATATTATGGGAAATATGAATATGGATAAAATTGCATATATAAGACCATTTTTCTTTGAAGCTGAACAAATGTAACTTAATAATATAAAATGTTAATATCAGACAAAAAATTACATTTTACTAAGTGAAGGAGATCAGACACAGGGTACTACATACAGTATGATCCCTTTTATACAAAATTAAATATAAATCAATTTATAATAATGAAATTAGACTAGTGGTTATAGGTCTGAGGAAGCAATGCTAAGGGTATGGATTCTTTTCTTTGAAGTAATGAAATTATTCTAAAATTTTTGTGATGGCTAATGTACAACATTGTGATTGTAATAAAAGTCACTGATTATACACTTTGGATAGCTCCTATGGTATGTGAAAATATCTCAAAAAAACTGCCTAATAAAGAAATAATTGTGTAAAAATAGTCAGAAATAGCAGCTATGTACAGCAGGGCAACCAGAGAGGTTGAGAGGTGAGGAAATTTCTTGTTTGGTAGATTGTCTTTCTTTGTTTTTTATTATTATTATTATTGAAATAATGAAGATATTTTAATAGTGACTGAAGTGATGAACACACACTAAGTGATTATACCAAAAAACATTGATTTTTCACTTTGGGTAAATTTTATGCTTTATTTATATGTATCAATAAAATGAATTTGTTCTAAAAAACAGTAACTATGGAGAGAAAAATTTCTCTGTAAGTAAAAACAAAGAAAAAAATAGATGAGTGCATGTTAACAGGGTACATAAATCAACTGAGAGAGTTTCCATTGGCCAAACTGAAACAATTTGAGCAAGAAACTAAAGTGGTATTGATGATATTATCTCATAATTAGTAACAAATATAACACCAAGGTGTGTTTTGGTAAATGTGTGATATATGGGAATTCTACACATGTGCATGATTGTTCACAATGTCTCCAATAAAAAACATATTTAAAAATATTAGGGTGTGTTGGGGGAAAATAAATCAAATGTCAGGTATGGACTATAGTTAGTAGGAATATTTTTATGTTGCTCTTCCATAGTTTGTAACATACGTTTCACAAAAATGCAAGGTGTTGGTGGTGGGGTGATGTATGGGACCCCTTTATGATGTGGTGCATGTTTATTTTGTAAGTTCCCAAATTATAATTTATATATTTTCATACATGTATGTTCACATATGAATGATATACTACAAAATAAATTTAAAAAACACCAACAAGAAAATATGCTGGAAGCCCATAACAACAGATTTGAACAGGCAGAGAAAAGAATCAGTGATTTTAAAAACAGGCAATTGAACAACAACATGAAATGCACAAACAAATACATTATAGGCATACTAGAGGGAGAAGAGAAGGGAAAAGGGGAAAAGGACTGCTGGAAGAATTAATGGCTGAAAATTTCCCAACTCTTTTGAAAGGCAAACCCAAAGCATTATAAATCCTAACAGACCTAACCCCATATATAGATACTTATCAAATTGTCCAATACTCAGTACAAAGAAAGAATACTGAAAGTAGCAAGAGAAAAGAGATCCATCACATACAAAGGAAGTTTGATAATATTAAGCATTTATATCTCATCTGCAACCATGGAACCAAAAAAGCAATAGTATGGCATGAGATCTAAGCTCCCTCTCAATTAGAGAGAAAGTGGGCATCACCATCCCAGAATCCTCAGGACTGGGGTAAAAATGATGGACTAGGATAGACATACTGTTATTCAACTATAGACTTATTGTGATTCTAGTGAAGGAAGAACTACTATCATTGATGAGGAGGCAGTGGCAACTGGGGGTTCTGAGGGGAGGAAAAGGGAAAAATAAGTGTAATATGGGGGCAACTTGGGGACTTGGGAAATGTCCTGAATGACTTTACAATGACAGGTACAGGCCATTTTATATCTTGTCATATCTAACAAAATTATGTGGGAGAGTGTAAACTACAATGTAAACTATAATCCACACTTAGTGGCAATGCTCCAAAATGTGTTCATCAATTTTAACAAATGTACCACACTAATGAAAGATGTTGTTACTGTGGTAAAATGTGGGAGGGGAAGGGAGCAGAGCATATGAGAATTCCCTATATTTTTTATGTAACATTTATATAATCTAAGTATTTTTAAAAATAAGTATATTAATTATATGTATATATATACACATACATATATATATAAAATATGGTTAAAAGAAAAAAAAAAACCTGTCAGCAAATAAATTTGTATCCATCTAACGTGGCATTCACAAATGAAGGAGAGTTCAAAATAATCATAGCTAACAGATATCAAGAGAGTTTGTTGACAAGAAATCTGCCCTTCAAGAAATATAAAAGGGAATTCTGCAGGTTGAAAGGAAAAAAAAACAACAACAGGAGAGAGATGGTTTCAGGAGAGTGTAGCAAGGAAGATTCTTGGTAACAATAACTAAAAGGTAAATGGAGAAATAAAAGCAACATGTGACATATATAATCCTAAAGAAAATATAGCTATAATTAATCCAGTAACATAGCCACTAAACACGTGACTACTGAGCATTTGAAATATGGCTATTCCAAATTGTGATGTCCTATGCATGTAAAATATATAAGAGATTTCCAAGGAAGAGTATTAAAAATGTGAAATATAATTTCACAATTTTACATTGATTATGTATTAAAATGATTATACTTTTAGTTATATGGGGTTAAATTAAATATATTAAAATTAATTTCTACTCTTTCTTTTTGCTGTTTTCATCACAAGAAATGTATATAAGAAAATGTGAAAAATTAAGAAGAAACTTCCACATCATCTGTTTGACATGACTTCCAAGGATTACAACACCCAATACAGATTGACAACAGCTTCTTGATCAACGTATTTCAGCAGAGATTTTTTTCAACAGTTTGCTACCCCATCTGGTAACATGTGCTGTGCTGCAATTAAACAGCTATTTAGAATCGAGAGAAACAAGAATTTAATGAAGAATGCTATGAGTTAATGACAAGAATTAGTTCTCAAATTAGAAAAGATTACAAAAAAATTACTGAAATTTATTTCTTTTTTAATGAAAATTAAAAAAATTTTAACTTACTGATTCATCTCACTTTATGCTTCTGTTGGGCAGTGCTGCTCTAGAACATTTTTTTATTTTAACAAGTCAATTTTTGATACACTTCACATAATACATTTATATTCTACATAATATATTTAGTTCAGAATAGGGCAATCATACAGTATTTGTACTTTTGTGTCTGGCTTGCTTCACTAGGCATAATGTCCTCCAGGTTCGTCCATGTTGTCATGTTTCATGGCTCCATTTCTTCTTACTGCTGCATAATATTCTATCATGTGCATACTCCAAATTTTGTTTATCCATTCATCAGTTGATGGACACCTGGGTTGTTTCCAACTTTTGTCTATAATGAATAAATCCTGACACCCGGGATAGACAGTATCCAGAAGTCTAACAGCATAGATGATGTTTTCATTTGTTGAAATTTACAAAAATGAAATTGCACTATGTAAATTTTTGGTTTGTATTCTGTGCTCAACATTATGTTTGTGAATATACCTTTTTCAAGTTTTATAAGTATGGAAAATAAATGTTTGTCTAATATCTCACATCACAAACCTATCGCAACACCAATTATCATAGTAATTTGAAGATGAAGGAAAGATCTAAAATAGCAAAAGACTTCTAGAATAAAATATAGATAAGTCTAGGTAAAGAAATACATATGAATAGAACTAAGAACATATTTGATTGACTAAAGCACATTAAAAAGCTGCATTGCAAAACCATCATAAAGAAAATAAAATGCCAATAAAAAACTAGGGCCTATATTTAGAACATGTTGGGCATTACATCACATAACAATATAGATATATCAATAGGTCTGTTAATCCAATGACAATTAAAAGGTCTTATAAATGATTAAATTATGTAAACAAACAATTTAGAAAAAATTAATACAAATATCATTGTATTAGTTAGCCAAAGGGGTGCTGATGCAAAATACCAGAAATCTGTTGGTTTTATTTTGGGTAGAATCACACAGTTACCAGGCCATAAAGCATAAGTTACTTATGCAACACAAAAGTCTGTTGCCACATGTAGGAGCAGATGGCTGCCAATGTCTGCAAGGGTTCAGGCTTCCTTGGTTCCTCTCTTCCCAGGGCTCATTTCTCTCTGGGCTCAGCTGCCCTGCTCTCTCCACAAGGTGAGCTGTAGACTACCAGGAGAACTGTGGCTCATCACTCTCCCTGGGGCCTTGGATATGTCTAATCATGCCTTCTTTCTTTCCTCATGAATCTGCTTCTCTGTGTTTTTCCTTCCTTGGCTCCAGTATCAAAATGCCAACCCCCCTTTTCTGCAGTGCATTTTCTTTCTGAGTCCCCATCCACCAAGGGGGTGGGGACTCAATGTCCTACTGATGTGGTCCAATTAAAGTTTTAATCATTACTTAATCAAGTAAAAGTAAAACCTCTGAATCCAATATAATCTAAAATGTCCAGAGGAAAAGGCCCATTTACAAACATAATTCAATGTATATTTTTGGAATTCATAAATAATATCAAACTGCTACAATCATAAATATGAAATGATTTTCAAAAGCACTAATATTAAGAGAAGGAAAATGAAATAACTAAGGAAATCAAATTTCCCTAACACCTACTTGTTGAATAAAAGAAAAAATGGTCCAGGTGTCGTAAGCCTGTGATAAAACAGAAATACTTTCCAATGGAAGAATTACCAATGGTGGATGGCTTGTCTAAGAAAAGGGCTTCTACTAAGAGGTCTTACTCAATGCTTGATCTATTTCAAAGGTGGAAGCCCCCAAAGAAATAACATTTCTTGTTTAAGAAGCAGACTTTTAAAACAGGCATTTTAAATCAGAAAGACTCCTGTTTCCTTTGAGGTTTAACTATTATTATTATAAGGATTATTTAGAATCAATATAATGATGTTTAGAAACAGACTTTGATTCAGACATCCCTGAGTTTGACATTGTCTTGGCCTCTTCACCAATATTGTGACCTTGAGCTAGCTCCCTGGTTTCTGTAAGTTCTTCCTCCCTCATCTGTAACTAACGGAAAATGATACTAGTCAGATAAGAGAGTTATAGCAAGTATTAAATGAGACAATGTGTATAAAATGGTTAAACAATGTTTCCTTATATGGACTGTAATGGATATTATTCAATTGAGTTGGACTACTTTTTACTTGAAAAGCTTTTATTGCTTCAATTTGTTTGTATTCCTCTGGTGCAGACACCACTTCATATTTAACCATAAACCTGTCCTGGTCACTCCATTCAACAAGTATACACTGAGCATAAACTCCATACCAAGGATTGTACAAGGCATTGTGTATTCAAAGATGGAGAGCTATGCTTAGAAAGTCAAGGAATCCACATTGGGAAGCATAGAAAAATTCAGTAAATTTGACAAAAATGAAAAGGAAGTGAATGAGATGAAAGGAGGGAAATCTTGTGGCAGAATCTGTTACACAACCTTGGAAATGTCATCTTTGTAAATGAATTTGCAGGGGGTACATCATTTCCAAAAGGGCATAGATACAATCATTTATATTTATATTTAAACATAAATCATTTATTTATTTATATAAAATGCGTGAGATGATCGTTTTAAACAAAATCCAAATCAATTTAGATAATTGAGAGTATCTCAAATTCAATTCAACTCACTTAAATTACCAATTAGGAAGGGCAAAAGGAGACCTAAGATATGGCTTTATAAACAGTAGAGAACAGGGTAGGCAAAGCCCAAATAGAGATCCAAGGAAAGAGTTGCTTAAATATTCATAAATGCACATATACTCAAAATCTTGATTTCTGGTTCTCAGTACTTTGAGCCTTGCTACTCATGAGAGTTCTCCAATGGCCCCATCACTGAGAGGCAGCCACCCAACCAAGAAGCCTCCCCAGTGCCCCCTTCATGTCCCTCATCCTCAGGCTATAGATGAAGGGGTTCAGCATGAGGGTGACCAAGGCATACATCAGCAAGGCCACCAGATTTTTCCTAAAGGACAGTGTGACTGCAGATCTCAGGTAGACCGCAAACACTGTGCAATAGAACAAGAAGACAACTGACAGGTGAGACACAGGTGGAAAAGGCTTTATAGTTGCCTCTGGTTGATGAAATTCTCAGAATGGAGGAGGCAATCTGAGATTAGGATAAGAGGATCCCAATGAGAGAAGGAATGCCACAAACAATAGATATAAAACACACAAATATGTTATTGATGAGCTTGTCAGAACATGCAAAGTTCAGGACTTCAAGAAGGTCACAATAAAATTGTGGGGATGGATTCTATGTTTGTTCAGAAGGAGAGCCTTCAGACAGTCAGTGTTTCATTCAGGGCCATCTAGACAGTGAGACACCAGGACCCCAGAACCAGCAGGACACAGAGCTGGTGGTTCATGATTACTGTGTAGTGCATGGAGTGACAGATGGCCGTGAAGTGGTCATAGGCCATCACAACCAGTAGGAAACTGTCCACACATCCAAATACAAAGAAAAAAAAAATATCTGGGTGAGGCAGCCTGCATGGCTGATACCATTGTTCTGTGTCTGGATGCTCAGCAGCATTTTAGGGATGATGGTTAATGTGAACCCAAAGTCAGCCAAGGACAGTTTGGAGATGAAGAAGTACATGAGCATGTCAAGGTGGGAGTCTGAGATGATGGCCAGGATGATGAGCAGGTTCCCATTTCAGGTGACTAGTACATGGACAGGAACAGCCCAAAGAGGAGAGGCTACAGTTCCTTGCTCCTCTGTGAATCCCAGGAGTAGAAAATTTGCAACTCATCTTTGGTTTCTTGTTTCCATGGGATGGCTGGGTTTTCCTTGATAAGAGGAATAAAGAACCAAACAATCACTCCAAATAGGCATCCTCCAACATGACAGCAATATCCTAAACACAGTAGCTCATGAAGTCGTACATCTCCTCTAACAATTGTTTCTTCTCGATGACAAATACTGGTTACTTTTCTACCTGGAACCCAATGCTATAGCTTGCTTAGCATCCCAACACTATCAACACTTTCCACAATAAAATGTGGCTGCTATTGTCCTTACAGTTCAATGCTGTGGGAATGGAAATTCCTCAACTCAGGGGCAGATTGTTCAATTATGTAACATGTCCTTTTATTGGTTCTGCCTTTCAGTCATTTGTACATATTACAAATATGTACAAATATCTGGGGTCTTTGCCAACCCTATGGCTAAAAAATTAATACCCACATTAATGTCTAATCATTGTTTACATTTCATTTATACATGACTGTTTTTCTGATATAAATTCAACAGAAATGGAGACTAAAGATTGGCCTCTTTTCACATAAGAGAAGCTAATGAACATTTTCCATTATAATTCAATGCTCATCAGATTAAAAATATTCTATTTTATGAAAATGACATATTCTATTTATATACCACGCATTTCTAGACATTTCCTCAAAGTTTTCTTAATGAAACATAATGGTTTAATTTTAATTAAAAGATTTTTATGACTGCAATTGTAGGTTTACAGAAAAATCATGCAGAAATTATAGAGTTTCCATGTATCCTCCCTTATACATGTGATTTTCTCTATTTTACATTAGTATATTTTTTCTTTAATCTACAAAATTCTTGTGCTCAGTAATTAAACTTCTAGTGTTTCTTTGATCACTGTCTTAAAAATAATCATTTGTTTCTTGATTTTTTGCTTTTACAGTGAAGAAGCTGTCAAATCTTTTGGTCCTTAATTTTAATTATCTATCTTCATAATATATTTAAATTCTGAATAGAGAAAGTCACAAAGCATTCTATCATAACTTCATTCCAGATGCCAGCTTATTCTACTAGATGAATTCAGAATCATCAAACCACATGCAAGGAAAATATCAGTGGAATTTTAATGAGGATTCCATTAAAGATTATAAAGATTTGGCATTTTTCTTAATTTCACGTTCCTATTCCAGTAACAAAAAATTTTTGTTCAATATATTTAAATATCAATTTAGTAAATATTCTTCAAATATTGTTTATGAATATCATGCTCATTTCTTGATAACAGGATTTTAGGTTTAATGTCATTAAAGATGAGAGTAATCATTCCATTATGTGCATGATATTGCAAATATATTAGAAAATCTTTTGATTTTTTTGGTATTGTCATGTCATGTTAGCTTTCTGGATTTTCTTATTACTTTAACAATTTTTCTCAAATCTATCTACTTTCTCCAAATAATTTATAAATAACACCTTGTCCATGTAATTTATAATAGCCATTCTCTTTAAATCTTTTTACACTGATTTGCAATTACAGAAAATTGAAGAATAATGGAAAGTGTGACAATGATTTTTTATTTTATGATTTTAAAGGGGATAAACCTAGAATTTTAAATTTAATGTGGTGCTCACCATGATTTGGGGTATATTATTTTCTGTCATGTTAACTTGAATATATTTAATTCCTAGTTATCTTAGAGAATTTTTTTTTTTAAGTTATGAAAATGAGTTCAGTGACTTATTAACTATTTAGAAAAGCATACAGTATATCTCTGTATTCCCAAATGAATTTCAAACAAATGTACAAGAGAAAACACTAGCTGTTAGAAGAAAATATATATGAACATAGAGATATATACATTTCTCCATAGATATAATCTTAAAAAGAAATAGTTCTGTCTGAATATAAAGTCTTTTGTAGAAATAAAAGGGAAAATGTGAAAAACTGGGCCATAGTATTGAAACAGTCAATGCAAAACTATACCATGCAGAAAAATTAAAACACAAAAATTAATCTACTCAAATCTCCTAATTATGAAAAGCAGAAAGGTTATTTCTTTTGTGAGCAAAAACATTACTGGATATTAGCAATTCACTAAGGAGATGTACATGAGGGTATAAATGTTTGAAAAAATATTCATCATACTATTGCATGAAAATGAAATAAAAATAAGATGCTGTTTTGGGTGGGAAAATCTAACAGTCATATACTGCTATAAATGCATAATTGTTCTGCTACTTTGGGATGGAGAAATTTAAATTAGGACACAGATCTTTTATAGGGAAACTCATATTTGCCTATACCCAAGATAAAAAAATCTGCAACAGACTACACTAAATTATTAAAAGTGATCATCTCTAAGTTGTAATGTTACTCTTGATTATTAAATTCATTTCCTTCGAATATATCTTTCAAACACAAATAAACACATATGCATTCTAGTCTTAAGAAATAAAAAATTTTAAAGTTTGACTATTTATTGATAAAACTGCACAAAACAAACAGGCCAAGGAGAAGAGAGTAAATCATAAAGATAAAATCTATAGTTAATGAATTAAAAGCAAGAAAATCCAAGAACTGAAAAAGAAATCTCACAGCAAATTCTTTGGCAAAGGCAACAAATAGAGAAAAATAGAAGTCTATTCACATGGAAAAATAAATATATAGAGATGTTGAACAGAAATACCTAAAAGAAAGAATGAGACAAATTGCCACAGGTCTAAGAAAATGCTAAACTTGGGAAGATAATCTTACTATATCTCCATATAAAAATTTGAAAAACTCCAGAAAAGGAACCCATATTTGGAAAATATATGTGCCTAAAGTCAATTCAGGGTGGAGAATAACAGATAAATCACTAAAGCAATAAGTAAATGACAAATACTTACCTCCCCAAATGACTTGGTAGGGTCCTATGGCAGCAGCAATAGAAGAATTCCAATCAAATATTGAAGAAGTAATAAGTTTATTACACTAATATGATTTACCAGCATGCTGGAAGATCCCACCAGTGCAGTGCAATGATTTACTAGCATGCTGGAAGATCCCACCAGTGCACTGCAATGAGAAAAAGAAACAAGAGAGAGGACTACTGGAAAAGCAACATTTCCATATTTGCAGATGATGTACTGACAGCTGAATACCTATTTTTAATGGTAGAATTCTAGGAATGTAGTTGATAAAACTCAGTAGCCATTTTGAAGTGTGGTATTTTGATGATTCGAATTGTTGTGCTACAATCAACACTATCTATTTCCAGGACATTTTCAACAGCATGGGAGTTCTTTTTTACATTATTCAAAGCTGTTTTATTATTATTAGAAATTTATGAATATGTGGGTGCCAGGTAGAAAAAGCAGTAACATTCAGATATACTGTTAGAGTATTTTTAAAAATAGAACGGAATCGTTTCAAATATAAACAAAAATATAAAACTCCTGGAATAGAGAATAGAAATCCGTAAATTATAAATAAGAGTAAAAATAGCTAAAATCTATTGACAACACCATGAGGCATGCTTTGTGCTGTGTTTGATATGCATGAGCTCATTTTGTTATCATCACCATTATTTCAATTTAACAGATGAAAATATATTTATGGTGGTGTACCAATTACATTAATGAACATTCATAGGTTCCTGGTATGTATTAGTCACTCTAGTAATGATTTTCCATGCATTTTCTCCTTTAATTTCATCCTCATAATCACTGTGTGAAATAGACATTTCCTTTATCCCCCTTACAAAAGTGGAATTTGGGGCAGAAGAATATTAAGTAACTGAATTAACATCTCACACATCATACAGAAGATTTGAGTAATGCTTGCAAGTGCTAATTACACTGTATCCAAGGAAATGATTCTTGAGCAAATGAAGGAATGAATGATTGAGTGAAATTTTTTAGGTAATTGCTACAGGAGGATCCATGAGTGAGTAGAATGAAGCCAATTTTAATGGCTACAGAAAAATGTCCAAAATAGGTGAATAAGAAACACTTGAGAGATGTTGAGACTTAAGAGAATGCCATTTCCATAAAGAGAGATACTTAGAATAGTCCTCCAAACTGGAGAGGTAGAGAAGATGGTAGAGTTGGCTGCAGGATTGTGTGCAATCTTTAAGTGGATGGACTCACCATTGTGTTAACCCAGCTTGTCCCCTCAGAGATCATGTTCTGAGAGCACTGCCTATTTCCATATCAGTTTCCTACATCAGATGCTCAGATGGCCTTCCTTGAGCCTCTTTTTCCCTGGGTCTTTTCACTTCTGAGTGACAAAGGAGCAGGAAAGTGATGCCAGGCATACTCTCCCTATAAGAGAAAAGTTGAATTCTGTTTTTCTTGGTACCCTTAAGCTGTAGGTGAGAGGAGAAGAGGGTATATTTACCTTTTCTGGGTTCTGAAAGTTTTTCTCCCGGATGACAGTGAGAGTAATCGTCCCATTCTTACTCTAATTTCTCAGCAATTTGGTTCCCAGGCATGAAGTGCCCAAAATAGAAATGAATTTATTTTCTGGTAATTTGTATCTTGGGAGGACATTGGATGACAAATATGTTTATCCCCTCCCTTGGGGCCCCTTCCACCCTGAGTTTTTTCCCCTGAATCTGACTTTTACCATTCATTGAGCTCTCCAAGGAACATTTTCTCAACACTTGAGGAGGAGTTTCTTTGACTATCAAATACATTTAAGTATACAGTATTGCTGGTTTTGGTATCTTGGATCATGAGTATCTTGTATTCCTCAATACAAAGCTTAATGGTGTTGTCACTGTCCTTTTGTACACACTTGGAATTCCACCACTTTTACTCTGACCTTAATCACATGGCTTCATCAATGATATAGTGATGTACTTTGCAGTTAGCCTGCTGGCTGCTGGTCCCCTCCTTGGAATCCTTTACTGTTATTTTAAGATTGTTCCTCCATACATGCAATCTCATCAGCTCAGGGGAAGTATGAAACATTTTCCACCTGGTCATCTTACCTGTAGTTGTCTCCTTGTTTTACTATATGAGTGTAGGTGAGTTCGTGTGTTCTTCTGTTATGCAAAATGCATATGCTTCAGCTTTAGTGATGTACCCCATGGTCATGTCCATGCTGAACCCCATTGTGGCAGTTTGATATTATTTATGAATTCCAAAATGAGATATTGATTATGTTTTTAAACTGGTCTGTTTCTCTGGGCCTGATACCCTTTGGTTGTGTTAACTTTCAAGGCTTTATGTTTACTTGACTAAATCAAGATTAGGGCATGCAGAATGAGCCTCTGGCCTCTTGGTGGGTTATATAAATGGAAATTCAATCAAGAACACAGCAGTAGATTCACAGAAGAAAAGAGAGAGCTCCATAGACATGACAAAGACCCTGGGATGAGAGATGAGCCATTTGCCTGAAATTTTACAGCGGACCTTGTGAAGAGACCTGAGCAGCTGAGTCTGAAAGGAAATGAGCCCCAGAAAGAGAGACTAGCCCTACACCAGCCTAGAAAAGGAGCTGGACCCACAAATCCTTAGGGAAGAAGAAGGCTGAACCCTCACAGATGTTGTCTGCCATCTTACATCAACCCATGGCAAAAGAGTTTGGTAAGGAAGTAACCCTGAGCTGGAATTTTTAGGACCTTGTAAATGTAGGATCCTACCCTAAATAAATACCTTTTATAAAAGCTGACAGAGTTCTCATTCTTTGCATCTGCACCCCTTTGGCTCACTAATACACCCATCATCTACCGTCTGATGAATAAAGACATAAAAAGGCTCTGAGGAGATCTATTCTAGGGAAGCCATACAAGGGCCATTTTTCTTTGGGCTGAAATATTTGCCTGGGATAGCAGGGCTCAAATCCTCAGAGTCTGAAATTGTGATTCTATGATCATTTCACAGAACCAAAACATACCCTTAGGCAGAAATAAATATGATGAACAAACCATTTAATCCTACATTGTATTACTAAAGTAAAGAATTGTTTTGCACAATTTATATTTACAGATTAAGTAAGAAATCTTGGCATCCATATTTTAGGGATTTATGCATTTGGTTCAGGATTGGGTGGCATGTTGTATATTAGTTCATTGGGGCACAAATAAGACCCTTTCTGTTACTCTAAACAAAATATCTGCCCATTTTCTACATTTTGACATATATTGTATAGGCGATGTGAGTGAACAATCTATTTTTAACTCTATTACCCATTTTTTTGTCATTTATGTTCAAAACCATACTCAATACTCAATACCAAAGGATGATACATGAAGAACTTGAAATTCTGTGCAATAATTCCTCTTAGAATGGAAGGTTCTGAATAAGGTCACTGGGTACTCCTGCATAAACTATCGTGTCCTTCTAAAATCTCCTGCTAAAGTGGAAAGTACTCTCAAAGAGAGTCACATTTAATCATTAGTTATCCAAAGTGCTCTTCAATAACAGAATGGTCATGAAAGCTGTCCTCCAAGATCTGAAAGAAGACTTAAAGTAAGAAGCAGTCAATTGTCCTAAATGCCCTCAATTCTATTCACAAAGAGTATTTTAACTGTTAGCTAGGGCTGCATATAAAGGAATCCCCAAAGAGAGTTTAATGTAATGCTTTTAGTATCATGGCTGAGTTTATGGTGCTGAGTTGTGTTGATCTCTGCAGAGCTCTTCAAGTGCCTGCAGCCAGCTTGCAAGACTCTACTTCTTCTAGCCAGGCTTTTTTAAACATTTGGGCTTTTCTGGACAAGGCTAGTCCAGTTTGCCCTTGGCTGAGACAACTGTCATTTCTTCCACATATTTTGCTCTCTTTTACATACTTCAAAGAGATTGCAGCCTGATCTTGGGAGTTGGTGGAGGGAGTGACTACAGAGCAGTTTTTGAGTTTCCCTCCATGAAATCATAAAATGTTGCTCTATTCGGGTCACATTTGGTTTTGGAAATTTGTATGAATCTCATTGAATAGTTGTCTCAAATCCTGTGTCTCATCTGGAGCTTTGATATGTTCCTCTGCTTGGGCCATTTCTTCCATTTTCTTTGTATGGTTTATAAATTTTTGCTGATGTCCAAGCATATGAATATGATGGTCAATCTCTTTGAAGTATGTAAAAGAGAGCAAAATATGTGGAAGAAATGACAGTTATTTAAAATATAAAATATCTCTGTTTTATAGGGTTTTAGTGATGGGAGGCTCTGTGTTGTTACTGCTATTCTTTGATTCTTGCTTCAACTGTTCCATGGTATTTAGGACTATCCCTGTTGGTTGCTCAAATCTGAGCTGTCTTGCAGACCTGCTTCCAAGGGCCCTGGGGATGGGGACTGTAAAGACCAGAAAAAGCCTCTCTTATTTACTTTTAGTTTTTTCATATGCACTTCCTTCCTTGGTCAGCAGATGGAGTTCATGGGAAACCCTCTCAGTTCAAAGCCTGGTCTGAGTGTGTTCTGTGGGCAGAATGCCCAGCTAGCAGCTACTGGTGGTGGATGAAACACAGAAGCCAGTATCAGGTTACATTTGAAATGCAAGTAAATAACAGAGACACACACACTGGAAAAAGTAAGGAGTTGGAGTCATTAGGTGCATTCATTTGGAAGGACATGTCCCCTTCCTGAGTCAGAGGGTTGAAGTGAGATGGCAGAATTTGGAGACTCCAGGGTTAACAGCAGGGACCTCATGAATTGATCAATGGCCTCACCTACCTTCCTTTGCAGTTTTCATGAACAGGTAGTCCTATGTTATGCATAATAACACATTGATTTTCTTTATCTGATTCCCCTATGGCATATTTTTGGATTTTGCCTAATTCTAGTAGTTTTTTATTGGAAGTCTTCTAATGTGTCAAGGCATTCCTTCATGTGCAGAAGTCATGAAAGAATAAAGTACAATCTCATTGAGTGTCTATTACAAAATACACACTGCATCTAACTATTCTTTATCCACTTGGAGCTCATTTCTTAGTGGGAAATGTTACTATACATTTAAATGTATCAAGAACAGTGAATCTAGTTATGGATATAATTCTGCTGCTACTAACAGAAACCCTCTAAAATAGTGGCATAAAGAAATTTTGGGTTATTTATGCACACCTCACATGCCCAGAGTTAGGCAGTCCAGGGATAGTATGTAAGCTCAGTAAAATTAAGTTGTCAAATCTCCTTATCTATCTATCTATCTGTCTATCTATCTATCTATCTATTTATCTATCTATCTATCTATCTATCTATCTATCTATCTATCTATCTATCTATCTATCTATCTATGGCATACTGGGAATTGAACCAGAGACCTTGGACATGAGAAGCAGGTGCTCAACTACTGTTCTATACCCACTCTCCTCTCATTTTATTTTAGGATAGCAGCCACACTTATCGATGTGAAAGCCATATCATAATCAGGAAGAATGGAATTCAAAGATGTAGTACAAAGGGATGTGTAAGTTGAGAATTCTAAAATTCCTATTTTTTACCATAACACATATAAGAAAATGTGCCATATCATAAACTCAATGAATTTTCAAAAACTGGATATACCCTGTGGAGCCAGAATCCAAACAGAAGAGAACATGGCCAGTTCCCAAGGACCTTCTCTTTCCTCAACATGATTTATACACTAAATGGAATATTATTCAGCAGCAAAAGGGATGGAACTTCTGTTGCATGCTACAACATGAATAAATATTGAATACTTCATGTTGAGAGGAATAATATGGGCATGAAAAAACACATATGGTATTTTCTTGCTTATATGAAATATACAGAAGTGACTAGTAGTTTATGTTACCAGGGATCAAGGTAGGGAGTGGCTATTCCTTACTATGTGCACAGTTTCTGTTTGTGGTGATAAAAGTTTAGGTAAATGATGTTGATTGTTGTCACATGTTGTGCATATAAACATTACATATGAATTGTATACTTGAATATGATTAAAATGCAAATTTTGAATGTACTCATGTTACTATGATATAAACTTCTAAATATACACAGGGTTTTTTATTTCTTGTTTAGTCTTTAATTTATAGAAATATTAATAGATCTCTTAAGGAGATAAATTAGGCACCACTCAAAGATGTGCAGGAAAAATAAATGAGACTATCCTTTCATGGTGGTAGGCTCAGGCCATGGTGCATAAGAAGGTCTAAATATATTTCTTATAATGAACAAGCATTTTATAAATGAGGGACAAAATGACAGGTGGTAATTTTTGTTACAAGCATGAAATTCCTAAATGTTTTAGGCAAAGTGTCATCAAGCAAAGGAGTGTAGTATCCATGGTTTCCATGGTTTTATATCTTTGGATAAAATTCTCCTCTTCATTGAAGAGGAAAGTAGTGAATTTCTGGAGATAATGTCAAGGGCTGTATCTTCACCCCATGTTAGAGCTTTGGAGATCTAAGGGACCTAGTCCAGGTAGGCAGCTCAGTCTTAAACTTTGGAATAAGTTTAAGTTAATGAAAGGGGTAAGTTGCTAGGAGGTTGCATATGTGGAAGGCAGGGGAGTTAATGGAGGAAAAATCTTAGGAATGGGATTCCCCTGACTCAGAACCTGGACTACTGGGAACAGAGAATCAGTAGGAAACATTTCCTTTCTGTACAGACCAGTGTCCCACAGGAAAATGATGGCTCATGGCTAGAAGTAACAAGGAAACATGTTAATGAGCAGTTATAATGAAGCTGAAAATATCTCCTCTATTGCTATGCCTCACCCTGTGCAACCCTGGGCTGGACAGACATACTTATTTCTGCCTGGGGGACAGATACCTGACTCATTCTTGGTGTCTTGATAGTGAAAGAGCTTCAGTTTTATCATCAACCACACAGGCAGGAATTTGGCATTCCACATGGAGGCCTTCTTCTCAGAGACCCTGTCCTGGTGAGTCTGAAAGCTCAGCAGAATTTGAAGGAAAAGGGTCAAGGAAAATGAAAGCCAAAAGCTTATCCATGAGGTCATCTGAGAGGCAGCCTAGCCTAGCCTGGAGCTGAAAGATCATCGTGCTTGTTTTCCTCCTAGTATAACTAACAAATGTAAAATCATATTGTGTTAAAAAAAAGAGTTGTCCAGTGGATTCAGCCATACAGGGGCCCTTGTTGACAATTAAGTGATGGGAATGGAAGTACAATTAGAAGAGGGAATGTGTTGGAGAAAGTGATTTCAGGAAAGCAGAACATTTGTCCATTGAGCGTTTTACTAAATGGGAGTAAGGAAAAATGGGGTATTAGCAGTGGATGAATGTGTAGAAGTGAGAACTTTCTTAAGAGTGCTTTATTGAGTATGTTTCTGTATTGATGGCAAAGATCCTGTCTAATGGAGGTAGATTTTACCTTGCTCAGAATTTCATGGGACAAACACTGACATATTGAGTATTGCATGAAAAAAGTCAGTTTTATTTAATAGATGTAAGGTGATATACTAACTTTTTCTTCTTGGCATTCATTTTTTTATTGGTGAAATTAAATCAATGTTAGTTTATTAGCCATTTAATTTTTCTATTACAGGCAATTGTTTATTCAAGTCTTGCTCTGAATACTGGAGGCTGAGTGTTTTAACAGTTGCTTTGTTTCAACCTTTCAAATGCAGAACTGTAGGATTTCTTCTTTTTCTTTCTTTCTTTTATAACATCTTAGCTGTTTGTTTTTGAGTTCTTTTATATATCTGTAGATGTATTTAGGGGCATTGTTTGAAAGTTTATGCATTTTGTGTGGACAAATCAATATTACCAATATTACATATTGTTTTTCTCCCATTGCCTTTCTTTCTTTCATTTGAGTTAATTTTTTTTTAAAAGAAGCTTTAGATTACAGAAATTTTGCATAAAAATATAAGGGAATCTCATATGCCCTTCTTCTCCCCTCCCATACATTCCCATATTAACAACATCTCTCATTAGTGTGATACATTTTTTTTACAATTGGTAAATACATATTGAAGCATTGTTACTATTCATGATATATAGGTTATATTATGGTTTACATTTTTCACCACACAATTTTAAAAGTTTTGACAAAATGGCCTGTATCCATCATTACATTATCATTGAGAACAATTCCAATGTCCCAAAAATACCCCTTGATACACCTATTATTCCCTCTTCCTCTCCTCAGAACCTCTGGTGACCACTGCTTTATATCAATGCTACAAGTTCTTCCATTACTAAAATAACAGTAAGTCTACTTTGGTCCATAGCTGTACTCCCTGTTATGTTAGTTCATTTCTCAATCATGAGATTTTGGGATGTTGATATTCATTCAGCCTCTGACTGAGAGGGGCTTAGATCCCATGGGACAGATGGATGGAACTGTCTTGCTTGCAGTTGTAGATACTCTCTGTTTTGGGGATGCACATTGTCCATCATCATCCTTTTGTTGGTTTTCCTGGGTGAGTCTGCTGAACTGGAGAGTAGGTATTGGTTGCAACTCTACTGAGATTCAGAGCTCAACTGACCTATGAAGAATCTGAAGATTTAAGTCTCTGGGACATATATTTAATGGGTATAGTGCTAATTATTGGTTCACATAAAAGGGGCAGAAGAACCATGGGTAGGGAAATTATAAAAGTGTCTTCCTCTGATACATTGGGAAGATGGGTTATTATATATTCCAAGGTAAGCCATTGCCCTTCAAGCTCAGAAAGCCCTGCTTCCTTTGACTTAATGATTTATAATGATTAATATTTACACATATTGCACTAATGGTTAAAATAATTGTTTTATATGTATAGCCCTCTTGGTTTCACACCCTTTTTTCTTTATTGTGCTCTTTGACTTCTATAATTGCATCACCTTCTGCCATCTCCAAAAAGCATTCTTCTTTTTTTTTTCTTTTTTTTATTGTGGGTAAAAATCAAAATTTTTCACAATACATACCAATATTTGTAAGATTATATATAAATACATATGCATATATGTGCATTTGCTTACATAAATGTTATTTTATATATATATGTATATTTTTAAAGGTGCTTAGTTTACTTAATTATTACTCAGAAATTACAGGGATTCCCATGTTCCCCACCTCCCACACCTCCCACAACATCCCACACCAACATCTTCATCAGTGTGACACAACACCTGCAATGGATATACACATCCTGGGGCCTTGCCACCAAGCATAGACCACATGTCACATCATAGACCACCCTCTCTCCCACACAGTTCTGCGTGGTATATGCTGATGCAAAATGGCCTACATCTGTCACCGCAACGCCACTCAGGTCAACCCCCAAGTCCCAAAAAAGCCTTCTTTATCATTTGACAACAGGTCACCTTTATCGTCTCAATAGTCTAGAGGGTTGCACAGTCTGTAATTATTGGGAGGGATCCTATGGAAATGAAATAAGGACAAGTGTTTGGGGGCTTATTTAAGAACAATGAGACATTTGAGAGATAGAAGAAAATTCAGCCTCATCTTCTTACCTGTGAGAGCCATTCATTTACTGACATGAAGGACCCATACTAAGGATTTTACAGATATTAATTTATCATCTTAATCTTTCAGGAGATTCAAATCAAAATTATCCCTATATAGGTGACTGTATTAAGATTTAAATTGGTTGATTCCTATCAGATTTCAACAGCTAATATAATGGTAGATCTCAGCTTCAAAATCAATTTTGTTTGGTTCCAATTTCTTTTTGCATTTAAAATATTCTAGCACTTGCCATAAAAAAAATTTTCCCAACATTTGTGCTACTTATCATAGTTTCTTTTGTGAAACATTGGTTTATTCCCTTTGCTCATTTTACTCTTTGAGTGTTCAATCTGTATGTTGTTATGACATCATGAATATATCACTAATTTTATTTTGGAATAATTGTTTTTTACTCTTTTATTAGTTTTTCTGTATATCAGGGTATATAATCAAGTATGGAATGCCACCAGAACCAAGGAAAGTTTCTTTAACACAGGAGTGATTTGTGTTATAATTTTTCTTAGTGGCAATGTTCCAAAATGTATTCATCAATTGCAATGAATGTACTACACTAATGAAAGAAGTTGTTAATTTGGGGATA
>JAQZBX010014884.1:22924-38235 GCA_029593785.1 Cabassous unicinctus
TTTATTTTTTTAATTAAAAAAAAAGATATTTAGATTACATAAATGTTACATTAAAAATGTAGGGGATTTTCATATACCCCAATCCCTATGCCTTCCACACTTTCCAATATTAACAGCATTCTTGATTAGTGTGGTACATTTGTTAAAATTAATGAACACATATTTGAGCATTGCTACTAAGTGTGGATTATTGTTTAAATTATAATTTAAACTCTCTTCCACACAATTTTATAAGTTATGACAAGATATATAATGGCCTGTAACTGTTACTGCAACATCATTCAGGACAATACCTATTTCGTGAAAATACCCCTTTATTACATCTATTTTTCTCTCTCCCTCCCCTCAGACCCTCTGGAGGCCACTGCCTCTACATCAATGATAAAAGTTCTTCCATTGTTAAAATAACAGTTGATCTATAGTATAATAACAGAAAGTCTACTCTAGTCCATTGTTCATTCCCCAATCCTGAGGATTCTGGGATGGTGATGCCCACTTTGCCTCTAATTGAGAAGGGGCTTAGATCCCATGGGGAAAATGGATGGGACCATTTTGCTTGCAGCTGTAGACTGTCTCTGTTCCTTGGGATAGTAATTGTCCATCATCATTTCCTTGTTAGTTGTCCTGGGTGAGTCCAAAGAACTAGAGAGTAAATGATGCAAATCTGTTGAGATTCAGGGCCCAACTGGTATATGGAAAGCCCAAAGATTTAAGTATCTTGGAAATACAACTATCAACTCTAGTACAACTCTAGGTTTCAATAGAAGGGGTAGAAGAGCCATGTGTAGGGATACCATGACTGAGTCCAACTCTGTCACACTGAGGAGCACAAATTCCAAAATAGGGCCTACTGGCAGGATGCCAGGCTTCTGAGCTGTCAGCCCTGCCTATTCTGTCTGGATATCTCCAGATCTCTCAGTAGACCCATTAATTGAGGCAATATTTACTGTGGCAGTCAATGGGATCCTGCTGAGATGTTCATAAGAATAACTTCTGGGATGACCTCCCTATTCACTTTGAAGTCTCTTAGGCATTTAAACTGATTTGTCTTTACACTTTTATCCTTTTGGTAAAAGTCTTTTTCCAGTTGCATTGCTAGTTGGTGCTTGGTGGTAATTCCTCTGTGCCAGGGAGGCTCACACCTATGAATCATGTTCCACACCATAGGGAAAGTAATGCATTTATATGCTGAGTTTGGCTTAGAGAGAGACCATGTTTGAGCAATAAGGGGGCCCTCAGGAGGTAATTCTTAGGCAACCTATAATACTAGGCTAAGTTTCTCTTTCAAAAGAAAAAGGTTCATAAGTACAGCCATCAAATCAAGGGCCCAACAAATGTCTATCCTCCTTCACTAGTCATTGCCCCTGTACTCAGTAGATTCTTGCTGTCCCAGTAGAGAATGTGTCAGAATTGGATATTCTTTTGGTTACTGTGTGGATCTCCACCCACTGTGACAATGCCCCATGAACACATGAACTCATTCATATGTCTTATAGGTGTGCCCCAGGTCACCTTCCTCCCAAGAATTCCCCATCACTGATACCTTACACCAATGACCCTCCCTTGCCATAGTTGTAAACCTTCTGAGAGCCAAAACTTCTTCAAAAATGAAGTCAACACAATAACTGAATAAAATTAATAAGAAAATAGAAAAATAATGATAGTTTTAAACAAAGGAAATAAAATACAGAAAATTTTTTAAAAAGTAAAACTAAAATAAAATAAATTGGGATATTAAAAAATAATGGAAAATATCTTTTAAAAATTTTGTCATTTGCATTTCATCACTATAAGATCTGTTGTCCTGTATGTACCATGACATTTTCTTCCATTTATTCCCCCAGTGTCTTACTTTTTTTCATTTTATCTTTAAAGAAGTTTTCGGTCACAGTAAAGTCACATATAGAATACAGGGGACTCTCATTTACCCAACAACCTCTCCCTTTTCCATCTTCCCATATTAAGAACATTTTTATGTGTGGGTGATACATTTGTTACAACTGATGTACAAATATTGAAACATAGCTACTAACCAGGTTCACTGGTATACATTATGGTTGATATTTTGGACCATACACTTTATAAATTTTGGTGAAATTTAACATGGCCAGTATCCATCACTGCAAGATCATGTAGAACAATTCCATTTCCAATGCCCTCCAAATTCTCCATGTTCTTTCTATTCTCTTTCTCCTTCCCACTCCCCTCAGGACCTATAGCAACCACCAAACTTCAGTCCTTGAGGAAAAATATTCATATTTACTTGCAACATCATTAAGGGTTTGAGATACTGACTTGTCCTCCCCTATTAGGCACTGCATATGCTCTTGAGAGTCTCCTGCCCCTCTATTTGAGAACATAGAAGGACTTCCCAGGATGGGAGTCCAATATCTTCCCATTCACTGTGTGGGTCTCCTCCCACTGATACTGATGAGGGAAGCACCAGGATTCCAACTCTGCCCTCAGCAGAAACCCACAGCTTTAAAAAATAAACTCCCCTCAGTCCCTTTTTCCTCTCTCCCCTCCTTCCTCCCCTTTTCTCCATGGAATCCACATCAGGAAGATAAGCACCCCAGGCTGCCCCTTTGAATTGAAATGTACAACTCTATACAGATAATCACTCTTTTTCCTCCCTAATGGCCTCCTGCTTTTAGAAAGATAAGCTAATTTTGTTTCTCTGCCTTTGTAACCCCACCTGCCTACTTGCTCAGGAATTTGCCCGCTTAGTGTACCTAGATAAACTTATGAAAATTGGAAAACAGCGCTCAGATTTTTGGAGATTTGACTCTCCTCTGGGCCTGTGTGTAAAAAAACTTTGTTCTTTCATGCTCCCAAGAGAGCCATTTGGGTTATTTCTGGCTGGCCACAACATTTGGTTCCCTGACCAGGAAACCCAACTGAGCAGGCACATTGTGCCTCTGGCTTGGGGCTGACAGTGTGGCCAATGGCGATCTCTGAGTGAATGAGGTGGGCGCCACCTGTCCTCTTGACGGGATCTCCTTCTGAGGCGGTCCCTGCAGGCCACGTCCCTACACCCTGGCCTGGCTC
Source organism: Cabassous unicinctus (assembly GCA_029593785.1). Classification (NCBI taxonomy): domain Eukaryota; kingdom Metazoa; phylum Chordata; class Mammalia; order Cingulata; family Chlamyphoridae; genus Cabassous; species Cabassous unicinctus. The sequence continues at coordinate 25,973 of JAQZBX010014884.1, forward strand.
AGTGGGGAGGCAGACTGAACAGTGCCAGAAGACTCCGGAAAGGTAAGGCCCCAGGTGCCAAGCCCTCAGTCAGACCTATCTCTGGATGGAAGAGGAGACTAATCACCTCCTGAAATTTTGAGTACCCAGATTCCAGAATAGGGCAATCCTTGTGGGAGGGACTGCATAACCTCTGAGTGACTGTGTGAATGAATGAGGATGGCAGAGGCTTGCTTCTGCCATACCAGTCTGTGACTCCTAGGCATATGCTCCAGAGCCAGTGTGGGCCCTAACCTGTTTTCTGTGGCTACGTCATATGGCATAACGGCTAACCCAAAATTTGCCTGGGTGCCTTAGCTAAGATGAGCCTAAGTTCTCACAAGAGATGCAGACAGGCGGGCATCTGAGTGTCCTTGAAAGAGACTACCACTTCGTCTGTCTTGCGCCACCGATGCAGGGTATGGGCTCATCTCAGTCAAAACCTACTGTCTTAAACTGCATGCTCAAGAATTTCAAGAAGGTTTTTTCAAGAGATTGTGGCATCTGGATGCACCCCAGCACACTGCATGCCTTATGTGAAGTAGAGTGGCCCACTTTTAATGTTGATTGTCCCTTGGAAGGGACCCTTGATATAGCCAGGGTCTGTGCAGTGTGACTGGTGGTCACAGGAAATCCTGGTGACCCCAATCAGTTTCTCTACATAAACTCTTGGTTGGAGATAGCCCAGAATCTGCTCCCTTGGGTTCAATTGTGCATTGGAAAAAAGGGACAGAGTAGGGTCTTGGTTGCACAGGGAATGGGGCTCCAGAAGCCAGTCATTCACCAAAGGTCCTCAGAGGAGGACCCACCACCACCACCACCACTGTCATATGCTCCGGCCGATATAGCCTCTCCTCCAGGCCCAGGAGCACAGGTAGATCTCCCAGAAATACCCCCACCTTTGGTCTCTCCTCCTAGCCTGGGAATGCAGGCAGATCTCCCAGAAACACATCTACCTTCAGCCACTCCAGGAACATTGACCCCCTCTGAGGAAAGCCCTGCAACCCCACTACCAAGGAGACTCCAGTTAGCATGACCCACGTTACAGATGCCCCTCTGTGAAACACAGGGTCCAGCCGAGATTGGCAAAAATGGGACCATCCAATCTGGGAAGCCTGTATTATACTACCAGCCCTTCACAAATACAGACCTCTTAAACTGGAAGCACCACACACCATCCTACTAAAAAAAAAAAAAAACCCAGGCCCTTATGGAATTCCTCATGGAATCCATTTTCCAAACCCATCGTCCTACTTGGGATGATTGCCGCCAACTCCTCCTGACTTTGTTTAATACAGAGGAGAGATGACGAATTCTGACAAACACCCAAAAGAGGCTGCAAGAGCAGGCCCCTACTGGTGTCTTAAACCTGGAAGATTGGGCACGAGAAGTTGCACCAGAAACCCAACCTAACTGGGACTTCAATGATGAACAGGGACTGGCTGCATTCCAGTAATGCTGGGAAGTGCTCCTCTGAGGGGTCCAAGAGGGGGCAAAATGACCCACAAACATGACAAAGATGACTTTAGTTATTCAAAAGCCCGATGAGTCTCCGGGAGATTACTATGAATGGCTTTGCAAGGCCTTCAGAATCTATACTCCTTTGACTCAGAAGCTCCAGAAAATCAGAGTATGGTGAATGATGCCTTTGTTGCACAGGCAGCAATGGACATTAAAAGAAAGCTCCAAAAATTAGAAGGGTTCGTGGGCATGAACATCTCTCAACTACTGGAAGTCACCAACAAAGTATTCATCAATTGAGATGAAGCTGCTGAACGAGAAGCCAAGAAGTGAATAAAACATCAAGCCTCCCTACAAGCATCAGCCTTAGGAAATCTTGACCCCACCAGATGAGAAGGACCACCTCAAAAAGGGGGGACAAGTGCCAGAATGGTGCTGCTGGTCAGAGACCAATGTGCTTAAGCAAAGAGAGTGGACACTGGAAAAATGAGTGCCCTCAAAAGACTCAGGTACATAGAGGGAACATCCCTAAAGGGAAATACTGACCTGAGCCCCAAGACCATCTTCTTGGGCTGGCATGACTCAACCCTGAATAGGGGCGACAGGGCTTACTAGAACGTGTCCCCCATGAGCCCATGGTCAAATTACAAGTCGGGGGCCAGTCAATGACTTTCATGGTGGACAATGGCACTGAACATTCTGTGGTCACAACTCCCATCACCCCCTTTAGCAGAAAAACCGCTAATACCATAGGAGGGACTGAGGACCAGTAAAGCCAATGGCCTTTTTGCCAGTCAAGAACTTGCCAGCACGGTGGCCACAAAGTAACTCATGAATTTCTGCACCTGCCTGAGTGTCCAGTTCCCCTACTTGGTAGTGACCTCTTAACAAACCTGGGAGCCCAGATTACCTTCAAACCTGAAGGGCCAGCAAGCTTAAGCCTTGGGACCAGCCTCATTGTGCTCCGAAGCGAAGAATGGAGACTTCATGTAGAGAAAGTTCGGGTCAGAATCCAGAAAAACTGCTGGAACTTTTCCCCCAGGTTTGGGCAGAAAAGAACCCACTGGGAATGGTATGGAACCATGTACCCATCATCATCGACCTGAAGGCTGGAGCAATACCGACCTGGCAGAGGCAGTATCCAATCCCCCATGAAATGCAATTGGGCATAGCTGAACATATAGATCACCTGAAGAGAGAGGGGATCCTAATTGAATGCCAGTCACCTTGGAACACCCCATTATTGCCAGTAAAAAAGCCAGATGAGACCAGATATCGGCCAGTGCAGGATTTATGAGCCATTAATAACGCGCCACTCTCACCTTACATAAGGTGGTTCCCAACCCGTACACCTTGTTAGGACAGCTGCCACCTGAAGCCATCTGGTTCACTTGCCTGGACCTGAAAGATGCCTTCTTCTGCCTGAGGCTGGCCCCCATGAGCCAGCCTGTTTGCCTTTGAATGGGAAGATCCCAAAACCCAGCAGAAAATTCAGCTAACCTGGACCTGGCTCCTATAGGGCTTCAAAAACTTCCCTACCCTTTTAGGGGAAGCTTTGGGAGCAGATTTGGCCACCTACCCCTGGGAAAACTGCAGGTGTGATCTCTTACAATATGTAGCTGACCTCCTACTTGCCAGTGAAATGGAAGAGGACTGCTGGAGAGGGACCCAGACTCTCCTACAACTTCTAACACAGACTGGGTACAAATTGTCTTGGAAAAAGGCCCAGATCTGTAAACAGCAAGTCAAGTGACTGGGGTTCAGCATCACACAAGGGCACTGTTCCCTAGGACCCAAATGAAAGAAAGTGATCTGCACCATCACTTCCCCCACCACAAAAAGAAAGCTTCACGAGTTCCTCTGGGCTGCAGGGTTCTGCCACATCTAGATCCCCAGGTTTGAAGTCATGGCCAAGCCCCTTTACAAAGTTTTGGCAGGTCGAGAAAAAGACCCTCTTTTCTGGGGAGAAGCTCAACCTGGGGCCTTTCAAGACATCAAAAGACAACTTGGCCAAACCCCTGCCTTGGGGCTCCCAAATGTAACTCTAAACTTTAACTTGTTCATGCATGAAAATAACAGAGTAGCATTGGGGGTTCTCACACAAACAGTTGGCCCCTGGCAAAGACCTATTGCTTATCTCTCCAAGCAGCTGGACTACATGGCTACAGGGTGGCTGCCCTGCCTAAACGCATTAGCAGCAACCTTGACCCTTGTCAAAGAAGCTGACAAATTAACTCTTGGACAGGAAATTCACATTATGGTGCCACACACAGTCACTGCCCTAATGAACTCACAGAAAATACCTTTTTAAAGGCCCAGGCAGGACTGAAACTAGGAATCAGAATATACAACCCTTCGGGGCCAGACCCAGGAGACCTCATACTGGTCCAGCTGATCCCGGTAACCCTATCCCCAGAAAAAGCCCTGACAAAAAATATCAGTAAAGCTGCCCAGAACCTAAAAACCAAAGTTAAGATAGCCCCCCACAACATTCTTTAGAACCAGGTTCAAAATTTCCACCAACTCCTGAAAAAATCTCGACCCAATACAGCTGCTTCCTGCTGGCTATGCACTTCCTCCAGTTTAACCATCTTCCCTGTACCTGTTCCATGTAACATAAACCCCCTAACCCATTACAGCTCTGTGGCAGGAAACAGGCCCCTCCCAGTCTGCATAACTGAAACCCCAGAAAAACTGGCTAACTGTAAAAACATAACTACCAAGTCTCCTTCAACCATCCTCCCTCTTGGAAGAGCCAACTGTGACCCACCTGCCCACACAATGAGCCTGACCAATACACCACAAACTCCACTGACTGGTTCTGTGGCACCAACCCCTACCAGTGTCTACCCCAGGATGGCCAGGGCATCTGCTACCTGGCTTGGCCAGTACCATCATTTTCAGTGTATAGAAATGAATTGCCTGGAGAGCTCTCCCTAGCCAAAAAAGCAATATAGGCAACTCTCATACTCTTAGGACTAGGAGTAGTTGGGAATGCAGCAATAGCAGGGGCTTCTGTCACAGTTGGTCAGGAGGACTTACAAACACTAGCTCAGGAAACATCAAATGACCTTGAAGAAATATCGGGGGCTCTCAACGGGTTGCAAGACAAGATAGACTCATTGGCAGAAGTGGTTTTGCAAAACAGGCAAGGATTAGACTTGCTCACCGCAAGTTCAGGGGGGATCTGTCAGGCCCTGGGGGAAGAATGCTGTTTGTATGCAAACTCCTCAGGAATAGTTAGGGACAAAGTGGCCCTGCTAAAGGAGTGAGCCAAAGACTGTTTAAACCATGTATACCAGGCATCTGCCAACAGAAATTACTTCCAGTATCTCCTCTCCTGGATTTTGCCATTCAAGCCAGTAATAGCCTCAGTCTTTTTCCTCATAACTTTTGGGCCATGCATTCTACAGTACCTAACACAATACATCACTTCCCACTTAAATGCTTTAAAACACCAAGTAATGCTTCATGTTAAATATCAGGCCTTGAGGACTATAAAATAATCCCCATGATAGCAAGTGATGCCCCATAAAGAATTATAAAGGCATCAAAAGGGGGAAATGATGAGGGAAGTGCCGGGATCCCAACTCCACCCTCAGCAGAAACCCACAGCTTTAAAAAATAAACTCCCCTCAGTCCCCAGACCCTCTCTCCCCTCCTTCCTCCCCTTTTCTCCATGGAATCCACATCAGGAAGATATGCACCCCAGGCTGCCCCTTTGAAATGAAATGCACAACTCTATACAGATAACGACTCTTTTTCCTCCCTAATGGCCTTCTGCTTTTAGAAAGATAAGCTAACCTTGCTTCTTTGCCTTTGTAACCCCGCCTGCCCCCTTGCTCAGGAATTTGCCTGCTTAGTGTACCTATATAAACTTATGAAAATCGGAAAATGGCACTCAGATTTTTGGAGATTTGACTCTCCTCTGGGCCTGCACGTAATAAAACTTTGTTCATCCATGCTCCCAAGAGTGCTGTTTGGGTTATTTCTGGCTGGCTGCAACAATACAACACACTGTGACAGGATGTACACTCACAAACACCCTAAAATCTGCCCCAGGTGCATCCTGTCCTACATGACCCCCACATCCAACACCCTAAACCAGTAACTGTTGCCTGCTATATGATCCAAAAAAAAAACAAAACAAACATTAATAATGTTGTAGCTTCAACCACAAACCTGCAAATACCAAAACTTCATCCACTCCCTCCTTTGACCTTCTCTCCAATTCCATGGACAATGACAAGCCCTCTACCTCACTCACAGGCCAGCACCACAAAAACCAGTATCATCACTGTACCACTGTCATGCCTAGGAACTGAACAACTACATCCTTCCACCTTATGATAGATTTTGCCTACATGAGCATTGGCTCACAACATTCTACTCTCTTTCTGTCTCCTGTAAAATATCTTCCAAACTCTATCTCTCTGATACTGCTAAATTTGTTTAATTCCTATCAGTGAGGTCATGTAATATATGTCCTTCAATACTTAGCTTGCTTCATTGAACGTAAGGTCTCAAGGTTCATCCATATTATCCCATGTGTAATTATTGCATTCCTTCTTACAGTTGAGTAATATTCCATTGTATATATATACCAGAGTTTTGTTATTCATTCATCTGTTGATGGATATTTGGGGTGTTTCCACCTTTTGACAATAATGAAAAATGCCACTATGAACATTGGTGTGCATATATTTGTTCGTGTCCCTGCTTTCAATTCTTCTGGTACATACCCAGTAGTGGGATTGCTGGATCATATGGCAGTTTTATAGTTAGCTTCCAGAGGAACCATCAGACTGTCCTCCACAATGGTTGCCCCATTCTTTATTCCAAACAGCAGTCCATAAGGCTTTCCATTTCTCCACATCTTCTCTGTTTTTTTAAAATAGCTGACAGTCTGAAGAGTGTAAGATGATATCTCATTGTAGTTTTGATTTGCATTTCCCTAATAGCTACTGATGTTGAGTATCTTTTCCTATGTGTTTTAGCCATTTGTATTTCTCCTTTGGAGAAGTGTCTATTCAAATCACTTGCCCATTTTTAAAATAGGTTGTTTGTCTTTTTATTTTTGAGGTATAGGAATTCATTATATATGCCACTATCAGATATATGGTTACCAAATATTTTCTCCCATTGAGTAAGCTGCCTTCTCACTTTCTTTTTTTTAAACTTTTTAATTTTTTAAAAAGAAATTTAGATTAAATAAATGTTACAAAAAATATATAGGGATTTCCCATATGCCACACTCTCTAGCCTTCCCACGTTTCCCCACATCAACAGCATCCTTAATTAGTGTGATGCATTTGGCACAATTGATGAACACATTTTGGAGCATTGCCACTAAGTGTGTATTATTGTTTACATTGTAGTTTACACACTTTACTGCACATTTTGGTAAGTTATTACAAGATATACAATGGCTGTATCTGTCATTGCAATGCCATTCAGTTCAATTCCCAAATGCAAATTTTTCCTCTCCCTTTCCCTCTCCTATTTTTCCCTCTCTCTCTCCTCAGAACCTCCAGTGGCCACTGCCCCCACAATCAATGATAAGAGTTCTTCCATTGCTAAAATCAGAATAAGTCTATGATATAATAACAGTAAGTTCATTCTAATCCATTATTCATTCCCCAATGCTGAAGATTCTGAGATGGTGATGCCCACTTTGCCTCTAATTGAGAGGGGGCATAGATTTCATGGGGCAGATGGATGGGACTATATTGCTTGCAGATACAGACTCTGTTTGTTTCTTGGGACAGTCATTATCCATCATCATCTCCTTGTTAGTTGTCCTGGGTGATTCCAATGAACTGGAGAGTATCTGTTGCAAATCTGTTGAGATTCAGAATCCAAGTGGTACATGGATAGCCCAAAGATTTAAGTCTCTTGGATGTATAACTATCAATTCTGGTAGTAACTATAGTTTCAAATAGAAAGGTCAGAAAAGCCTTGTGTTGGTAAACCACCACTGTGTTCAACTCTCATACTAGGGAGAATAAATTCCCAAGCAGGGCCCAGTGTCATGACAACAAACTCCTGAGCTCTCTGCCCTGCCTATAGAGTCTGTATGTCTTTGCCATTAGAGGTAATATTTACTGTGGCAGTCAACTAAATCCTGCTGAGATGTACATAAATGTAACCTCTGGATTGACCTCCTTACTCATTTGGAAATCTCTTAGCCATATAATCAATTTGTGTTTACACTTTCCCCCTTTTGCTCAAGGTCTTTTTCCAGTTGCATTGCTAGTTTGTTCTTAGTAGTAATCCCTTGGAGCCAGGGAGGTTCATCTCCAGGAGTCATGTCCCACACTGGGTAAAAGGTAGGGCATTTATATACTGAGTTTGGCTTAGAGAGAGGCCACATTTGAGCAACAAGGAGTCTCTCAGGAAATAACATGTAGTGACCCTATAATAGTAAGCTAAATTTCAATTTCAAATGTAAAGGTTCAAAAATACAGTCATCACTGTCCCTGCTTTCAATTCTTCTGGGTATATACCCAACTATAGGATTGCTGGATCATGTGACAGCTTTATGTTAAGCTTCATGTGGAACCACCAGATTGTCCTGCACAATGGCTGTACCTTTCTACATTCCCACCAGCAAGCAATAAGGGTTCCCATTTCTCCACATGCTCTCCAACACTTGTAGTCCTTTCTTATTAATAGCCACAAGTCTAATGGGTGTAAGATGATATCACATTATGGTTTTGAATAGCATTAACTTACTAGCTAGTGATGTTGAGCATCTTTTCATGTGCTTTTTTTGCCATTTGTATTTCTTCTACCCAAATCACTTGCATATTTTTAAAATTGGTTGTTTTTTTATTTTCGAGTTGTAGGATTTCTTTAAATATGCTGGCATTAGGCCCCTATCAGATATAGGGTTACCAAATACTTTCTCCCAATGAGTATGCAGCCATTTCACTTTCTTGACTAATTCTTTTGAGGTGTAAAACTTTCAAATTTTGAGGAGGTCCCATTTATCTATGTTTTCTTTCATTGCTCATGCTTTGTCTGTAAAGTTCATGAAAACATTTCTTACTATAAGATCTTGTAGATGCTTCCCTATGTTATATTCCATGATCTTAATGGTCTTGGCTCTTATATTTATATCTTTAATCCATCTTGTGTTAATATTTGTATAAGGTGAGAGAGCATATTCCTCACTCAATATTTTGGATATGGATATCCAGTTTTCCAAGCACCATTTGTTAAAGGGGCCATTCTCTCCCAGTTGATTGGGCTTGGCGGCTTTGTGGAATATCAGTGGACTGTATATGTGAGGATCTATATCAGAACTCTAAATTCAGTTCGATTGGTCAGTATGTCAATCCTTGTGCCAAAACCATGCACTTTCACCACTGTGGCTTTATAGTATATTTTAAAGTCAGGTAGTATAATTCCTGTGATTTTGCTTTTCTCTGTCAATATGTCTTTGACTATTCGTGGCCCCTTGTCCTTTCAAATAATTTCATTGTTAGCTTTCTCAATTCAGTAAAAAAAAATAAAAATGAAAAATAAAAAAATGCTGTGGTAATATTTTGTTGAGATTGTTAAATCTGTAAATCGGTTTGTGTAAGATAGACATTTTAATGATGTTTAGTCTACCTATCCATGAAAAGGGAATATTCTTCCATTTATTTAGGTCTTTTTGATTTCTTTTTGTATAGTTTTCTGTATACAAGTTGTTTATATCTTTAGTTAAATATATAATTGGGCATTTGATTCTTTTAGATGCTATTGTAAATGGGATTTTTTTTCTTGATTTCCTGCTCAGATTGCTCATTATTAGTGTACAGAAAGGCTACTGGTCTTTTCACATTGATCTTATAATGTACCACTCTACTGAATTCATTTATAACTTCTAGAAGCTTTGTTGTAGATGTTTCAGGGCTTTCTATGTATACCATCATGTCATCTGCAAATAGTGAAATTTTTACTTCTTCCTTTCTTAATTTGGAAAGGCCAAGTATGGCTTAGAGAGAGGCCATATTTAAGCCACAAGGAGGCTCCCAGGAGGCAAATATAAGGCACTTCACAACACTAGGCTAAGTTTCTAATCTTTGTTAAGTCCCTTTTCCTACTTCCTTTGGGGTTAGTTTGTTGTTCTTTTTCTAATTCCTCCATGTGTGCTGTTAGGTCTTTGATTTTAGCTCTTCTTTTTTCTTTTTTAATATGGGCATTTATAGCTATGAATTTCCCTCTCAGTATAGTTTTTGCTGCATCCCATAGGTTTTGATATGTTGTGTACACATTTTTATTTGTTTCAAGGTAGTTACTGATTTCTTTTGTAATTTCCACCTTTACTCACTGTTTGTCTAAGATTATATTGTTTAACTTCCAAATCTTTGTGATTCATCTGGTTCTCTGGCTCTTACTGATTTCCAGCTTCATTCCATTGTGGTCAGAAAAATTACTTTCTATAATTGCAATCTTTCTGAATTCATTGAGTTTTGTTCTGTGTCCTAGCATGTGATCTATCCTGGAGAATGATTCATGTACCCTTGAGAATAATGTATATCCTGCAGTATATGTGTGTAATATTCTGTATATGTCTATTAGGTCCAGATCCTATTATTTAAAGTCTTTGTTTCTTTATTGATTCTCTGTTCATATGTTCTAATGGTGATAATGTTTTATTAAATTCCCCCATTGTAATTGTAGAGGCATCTATTTTTCCACTTAGTTTTTCCAGTGTTTGTTTCATGTATTTTGAGATTTCCTGGTTCGGTGCATAAATATTTATGATTGTTCTTTCTTCTTGATAGATTACCCTTTTTATTAACATATAATGTCATTCTTTGTCTCTTACAATAATTTTGCATTTAAAGTCTATTTTGTCTGATATTTGTATATCTATTCCCACTCTCTTTTGGTGATTTTTGCTTGTAAAATTGTTTTCCAACCATTCACCTAAAGCCTTATTGCATCCCTGGGTTTAAGGTGAGTTTCTTGTAGACAGCATATATATGGGCCATATTTCTTTATCCATTCTGCCAATCTGTGTCTCTTGACTGGTATATTTAATCCATTTACCTTCAATGTTATTACTGTGAAGGATTTATTTATGTTTGCAATATTTTCTTTAGATTTCTATATGCCATATGTTATTACTTTTATCTTTTTAGTTGTTCTTACACTCTCATTCAACTTTTCCTCTCCTGTTTTTTCCATTCAGTCTGAAGAACTCCCTCTAGTATTTCTTGAATGACAAGTTTCTTATTGACATACTCTCTTAATTTTTGTTATCTCTGACTATTTTGAACTGTCCTTCAGGTTTGAATGGAAGTTTTTTTTTTTCCTTTAGCACTTAGTATGCCATACCACAGCCTTCTTCTTTTCATATGACAAATCAGCACTTAAGCTTATCAAGTTTACCTTGTATGTGATGGGTATCTTTTCTCTTGCTGCTTTCAGTATTCTCTTTGCCTTGAATATTGATCAATTTAACTTATATATGTCTTAGAGTAGGCCAATTAGGATTTATTCTGTTTAGGGTGCACAGTTTTTCCTAGACATATACATCCATGTCCCTCATTAAAGTTTGGAAACTTTCAGCCTTTGTTTTCTCCAAAACACTTTCTGCCCCCTTTCCCTTCTCTTCTCCTTCTGGGATGCTTAAAAATGGTAAGTTTGTGTGTTTTGCGTTGTTGTTCAAGTCCCTAAGTCCCTACTGGATTTTTTCTATGTGTTTTACTATCTGTTTGATTTTAGATATACTGTCTTCCAAAGCACTGACTCTTTTCTTTGCTTGATCAAGTCTGCTATTATGTGCTTCCAGTGTAATGTTGACTTCTCTCATTGTGCCATTTATCACCATCATATCCATTATCTTTTTACGTATGCTTATATTTTCTTTGGTATGTTCTTCCAGTTTCCTCTTAATATCCTTAATCTCTTCCTTCACTTTATTAAGTTGATTCATGATATTTGTTTGGATATCTCTGATTAGTTTTTCCATGTTCTGCATCTCCCCCAGGTTTGTTTGCTTGGGCAATGTCTTCCTGTTTCTTAGTATGTCTTGTAATTTTTTGTTGGTATCTGGACATCTCCTTGTCTTGAAGGTTTTATTAGGTTGGTTAGTGTCTCTTTCTAATCTAGGGTTTTATTTTGTTGTTTTTGTGTGTGTGGTAAGGTTTTACTTTGACAACCCTTCCTCTTATTCTATTTCCTTCCTGTTTTTTATGTCACCTTGAAAAAAGAATTATGACCAGAGAGAAGGAACTAGATAAGAAAAGGAAAGATTAATAGTAATAATAATTGAAGACCAAGATGGCGTCGATCTAGGTGGGTACTCATGATTCAGATCTCCGGGGAGGGCCGACTGTGGACACAGTCCTGCCCGAGGGTCTGTGCTGTGGGCGCATGGAGTGAGAAGCCTGGGTCATCTAGCAGCTGGCAGATCGATGACGTGGAGTGATCAGTGGAGATTCGTGAGTTCTGAGCTTGCCTGTGATGGTCAACGCAGACGGCTGAGCCCCGCCCGCACAGAAAATGGCTGGCTGGAGCCGTGGATCCTACAACCACGACTCCCGCTGCCTGCTGCCTTGTGGGAGCATACTCTGAGGGAGGGAGGGCTCTGACAGAAGGTGGAGAGGGGTTTAACTTCTGTGGATTTGGCTATCTGGACCCCCTCATAGCTTTATTTATTTATTTTTTCACGCCTCTGCTGCCCCTCCCGCCGCTCCTCGTCTCTCCCGCCTCTCCCGCCTCTGCCGCCCCTCCGGATGCTCCTCATCCCTCCAGGCACTCCTGCCTCTGCCGCCACTCCCGCC